>CM064580.1:38704695-38779537 GCA_032716605.1 Paralithodes platypus
AAATATTTTCGATTCTGGGCGAATGGCTGGGCGAAAATGAAATCTAAGACCATGTCTAGAAGCAGCTTGCCGAGAAAAATCGAATGGCACCAAGTAGAATTCCCTAGGACTTATAGTTTGGGCTACAGAGGACTTTTAAAGTCCAAAAAACGGTCCCCTGGGCCCTCCAGGAAGGCCCAGTCAAAATCGAAATCCTAAACTAATGGTCCGATTTTAATTCTGTTTGCGCCATTCGATTCAGCTTGCCAAAGTGTACTTATGGTATAAATTTAAACAAGATCCGTTCATAAATAACTCGTCTATGGAGTTTTTAAACTTTAAAATAGGCCTAGGGGGCCTAAAAATAGGTCAAAATTAAAAACAAATTATACCGTTGAATCCGCAACGCCGAGACGAATCCAAATATGTAATAATATTGACAAGTCAAAATTCGACCAAAATCACCGATTTGCCTGGGCTTAAACCCAAGGTTTTTTGAGAAAAATATTTTCGATTCTGGGCGAATGGCTGGGCGAAAATGAAATCTAAGACCATGTCTAGAAGCAGCTCGCCGAGAAAAATCGAATGGCCCCAAGTAGAATTCCCTAGGACTTATAGTTTGGGCTACAGAGGACTTTTAAAGTCCAAAAAACGGTCCCCTGGGCCCTCCAGGAAGGCCCAGTCAAAATCGAAATCCTAAACTAATGGTCCGATTTTAATTCTGTTTGCGCCATTCGATTCAGCTTGCCAAAGTGTACTTATGGTATAAATTTAAACAAGATCCGTTCATAAATAACTCGTCTATGGAGTTTTTAAACTTTAAAATAGGCCTAGGGGGCCTAAAAATAGGTCAAAATTAAAAACAAATTATACCGTTGAATCCGCAACGCCGAGACGAATCCAAATATGTAATAATATTGACAAGTCAAAATTCGACCAAAATCACCGATTTGCCTGGGCAAAAACTCCATAGACGAGTTATTTATGAACGGATCTTGTTTAAATTTATACCATAAGTACACTTTGGCAAGCTGAATCGAATGGCGCAAACAGAATTAAAATCGGACCATTAGTTTAGGATTTCGATTTTGACTGGGCCTTCCTGGAGGGCCCAGGGGACCGTTTTTTGGACTTTAAAAGTCCTCTGTAGCCCAAACTATAAGTCCTAGGGAATTCTACTTGGGGCCATTCGATTTTTCTCGGTGAGCTGCTTCTAGACATGGTCTTAGATTTCATTTACGCCCAGCCATTCGCCCAGAATCGAAAATATTTTTCTCAAAAAACCTTGGGTTTGCCCAAGGCAAATCGGTGATTTTGGTCGAATTTTGACTTGTCAATATTATTACATATTTGGATTCGTCTCGCCGTTGCGGATTCAACGGTATAATTTGTTTTTAATTTTGACCTATTTTTAGGCCCCCTAGGCCTATTTTAAAGTTTAAAAACTCCATAGACGAGTTATTTATGAACGGATCTTGTTTAAATTTATACCATAAGTACACTTTGGCAAGCTGAATCGAATGACGCAAACAGAATTAAAATCGGACCATTAGTTTAGGATTTCGATTTTGACTGGGCCTTCCTGGAGGGCCCAGGGGACCGTTTTTTGGACTTTAAAAGTCCTCTGTAGCCCAAACTATAAGTCCTAGGGAATTCTACTTGGGGCCATTCGATTTTTCTCGGTGAGCTGCTTCTAGACATGGTCTTAGATTTCATTTTCGCCCAGCCATTCGCCCAGAATCGAAAATATTTTTCTCAAAAAAACTTGGGTTTAAGCCCAGGCAAATCGGTGATTTTGGTCGAATTTTGACTTGTCAATATTATTACATATTTGGATTCGTCTCGCCGTTGCGGATTCAACGGTATATTTTTTTTTATTTTGACCTATTTTTAGGCCCCCTAGGCCTATTTTAAAGTTTAAAAACTCCATAGACGAGTTATTTATGAACGGATTTTGTTTAAATTTATACCATAAGTACACTTTGGCTTCGATTTTTCTCGGAAAGCTGCTTCTAGACATGGTCTTAGATTTCATTTTCGCCCAGCCATTCGCCCAGAATCGAAAATATTTTTCTCAAAAAAACTTGCCCAGGCAAATCGGTGATTTTGGTCGAATTTTGACTTGTCAATATTATTACATATTTGGATTCGTCTCGGCGTTGCGGATTCAACGGTATAATTTGTTTTTAATTTTGACCTATTTTTAGGCCCCCTAGGCCTATTTTAAAGTTTAAAAACTCCATAGACGAGTTATTTATGAACGGATCTTGTTTAAGCTGAATCGAATGGCGCAAACAGAATTAAAATCGGACCATTAGTTTAGGATTTCGATTTTGACGGGGCCTTCCTGGAGGGCCCAGGGGACCGTTTTTTGGACTTTAAAAGTCCTCTGTAGCCCAAACTATAAGTCCTAGGGAATTCTACTTGGGGCCATTCGATTTTTCTCGGAAAGCTGCTTCTAGACATGGTCTTAGATTTCATTTTCACCCAGCCATTCGCCCAGAATCGAAAATATTTTTCTCAAAAAACCTTGGGCCCAGGCAAATCGGTGATTTTGGTCGAATTTTGACTTGTCAATATTATTACATATTTGGATTCGTCTCGGCGTTGCGGATTCAACGGTATAATTTGTTTTAATGTTGACCTATTTTTAGGCCCCCTAGGCCTATTTTAAAGTTTAAAAACTCCATAGACGAGTTATTTATGAACGGATTTTGTTTAAATTTATACCATAAGTACACTTTGGCAAGCTGAATCGAATGGCGCAAACAGAATTAAAATCGGACCATTAGTTTAGGATTTCGATTTTGACTGGGCCTTCCTGGAGGGCCCAGGGGACCGTTTTTTTGGACTTTAAAAGTCCTCTGTAGCCCAAACTATAAGTCCTAGGGAATTCTACTTGGGGCCATTCGATTTTTCTCGGTGAGCTGCTTCTAGACATGGTCTTAGATTTCATTTTCGCCCAGCCATTCGCCCAGAATCGAAAATATTTTTCTCAAAAAAACTTGGGTTTAAGCCCAGGCAAATCGGTGATTTTGGTCGAATTTTGACTTGTCAATATTATTACATATTTGGATTCGTCTCGGCGTTGCGGATTCAACGGTATAATTTGTTTTTAATTTTGACCTATTTTTAGGCCCCCTAGGCCTATTTTAAAGTTTAAAAACTCCATAGACGAGTTATTTATGAACGGATCTAGTTTAAATTTATACCATAAGTACACTTTGGCAAGCTGAATCGAATGGCGCAAACAGAATTAAAATCGGACCATTAGTTTAGGATTTCGATTTTGACTGGGCCTTCCTGGAGGGCCCAGGGGACCGTTTTTTGGACTTTAAAAGTCCTCTGTAGCCCAAACTATAAGTCCTAGGGAATTCTACTTGGTGCCATTCGATTTTTGTCGGCAAGCTGCTTCTAGACATGGCCTGAAGAAAGTAACTGTTGCATTTATATAAAGTCCAGTGAAGTGGAAGAATAGATTAATCTGTATAATTGGGGCAGAAATTTTGATTTACATGGTTGGAGGTACTTGCCTATAAAATATGATACCCTGGATGACTCTTCCTAAATGCTTGAAGTAATAGCTTTTTTACTGTACAGTAGCAGTTATCTGAAAGTAAATTTTGTGGCAGATTATTGTAAAGTTCAGTAAACTGTAATTGGTCATTGGGAATATATATGGGATATATAGCTGTATTTATGAGAATGAGGATTGAAGATAGTTAAACAAATGTAAGGTATACATCCTTAAAATACTTAGAATCGGATGGTTACATGATTTCAATTTGATATTTCTGCTTATGGCTCCAACTTTGTTATAGCTTAGAAGTGACTAGTGGTTATTAATACAGTACCTATATATGGTAATTAGGATTATTTGTATGGTACTAGGGAGACTGGAGATGGTGATGCCTTAGTCTATAGTACAGTATGAAAGTATTATTTTAGTTATAGGTATAATCAATAGGCTTTCAGTTAGATTTAGTTCATAGTTTCATAGAATTGCTAGTATATTAGGAATAATTAAGAGGCTTTTAGTTTGTTAGGTCATAGTTTTATTGAATTAGTACAATTGGTATGTTTTTAGTTCATAGGTATAATTAATAGGTTTTTAGTTAGTTCATAGTTTTATTGAATTATTAATATTGTAAAGGGCTTATTTGTTATATGTATGATTTATGTATTTTTTTGTCTTTAACATTGAGCTAAAAATGTCAATAACCCATGGTGTATTAATCCTTTTGGAATGCAATATATTTTTCCATATTCTGGCTTAATGACTAATTTGACCAGTTTAAGAGGGACCTTGGGGAGTGTAAATTGCAATGACTAGATAAACCTTGACTCTCACAGCCCCTACCTAAGCTGAATAAATAATCCATTAGCCAGAATAAAGTTAGTATTTGTATTCAGAAAGTTAAAGGAGCAAGTTCTGTTTGTATAGATGATTAAAGTTTACTTTTTCAGATGCAGTTGTAGAATGTGCATAATTATTACTATGGAGTTTTAATATTGACAACTTGAGACTGAAATGAACATTGAAAATATTGTCGAAAGTAAAGAGTTTGTTTTAACAAATTTGATTGAAAAAAAAAATTGCTTGAAAAATATAAAGTAATGAAATTCAGTTGTTGTTGTTGTTGTTGTTCCCCAAGCTGCCTGGCCGAACAGCCCCAAGGCCCCGAGCAAGGCAAAGGCCATAACCGAGCGCCCCCACTGAACCCTCCCTGCCGACCACAATAAAGCCTGGGTGACCGAAGCCACTCCATGGCGGGGAGCTGAGGAGGGCGACAGAAACGCCCGGGAAACCAAAGCCCCACCCAGGGCCCCGCGCCTCTCAGCAATTATGAAGAGAAAGCTGAGGGGCAAAGGAAAAAATGTGACGCTTTGGCTTCCAATCTTGGTAGATTGGGATGAGGGTCAATCCACGGAAGAGATGCCGTCACTTGAGATCTAGAAAATATATAAGTAAAAGGAACAGTCAGAGTAAGCTATGGGTATGGCAGAGATCGCTCAGTTCTCACTCTGATAGACCAGCCCATCACCACATGACTAGAACCCAATCCTCTCAGCATCAGCTAGGAAAGGCCCTAGAAAGCCGCCTTTGGCGGGGGGATGGCTCCCCTATTTCAACCCCTTTCGGGGTTGGGCACCCGCCCAAAAATTAAGTTTATCTATATACTCTGGTACATACCCCTTACTTTGGGTTGGCAGACTTGAGACAGAGCCCGAACAGAGTTTTAAATTTAATTGATTTTTTTAATATTAGAGCATTTGTCAAGACTTAACAATTAAAGTACTGAAATTGGGCATTTATGTATATAGTCCGGCACATACCCCATAGCTGGGGTTGGCAGACTTGAGACAGAGCCCAAACGGAAATTAAAATTTAATTCAATCTTAGTCTTTGTCAAAATACTTTGCAATTAAAGTAATGACCTTGGGTTGGCCAAGTTAAGACTGAGCATGACATTTTGTGTATCTAGCCTATAGGCTATACTCAGGCCCAATCCCCACTTACAAAAACAAAAAATTAACTAAAAACAAATAGAAGTACTAGACATTTTGCAATATTTAAAAGAAGTCTGTCATTTTATGTACTCAAAGTTGTCTTTATTAATTCTGTATGTAGAAGCTATGCATATATTTTTCTACAACTGCATAATACAGTAATGAAATCTTTAATGGAATGATATTTTAGAATGTGCATTAGTTGGTATATGTTTGACGAATACTTAAGTATTGATTTATGAAGCCAATGTAATATCCTCTGAAAATATAAGTCTTGGGATATTTAAGAAGAAAATTATATAAGCTTTGACAATTCTGCATTTTTTGCCACCATACACTCCCTGCTCAAGAGCTGGGGTAGGGTGGGTGTCCTGATCAGAGACTTTAAAAATGAAATACTTAGAAAAAAATCTATACTTAATGAAACCAATAATTAAATCATCCAAACTATACTAAAATGAAAATATATGAAGTAGATATAATTACTCCATATACTTTAATTGTTGTCAAGGACTAAGTTTGTCTACTTGACATCACTAAAAGTTTGCACATTCTAAAATTTATTCCGTTGAGATACTCTTTAGCCATAAATAAGTACATGCTATGGAATCTATTGAACCTATTAGGGAAAAAGTAATTAAGGGTAGAGCATAAGATTTGTATGCAGTGTTTTAACGAGTTTTATAAATAGAAAATGCCCACTGAAATCTAACTGAGATTAAATATTTATGGAAATGTACTTTTGCATTTCGATATATATTAATGTCTCCTGATTTTTGTGTTGGTATTTATATTGAAATTGCAAAGAAAATGGACTGCTTACAAATCTGGTTCTGTACAGTAATATATTAATAGGCCAACCTTGAAACTCTGAAAAAGGCTAGAAGAAATGGGCTGACACTTTCCTATCCTATTTCCTGGCCGACTCTTCCCAAATTATTTAAATCCCAGGGTTGATTACTGTTTATTGATGTTAATGGTAAAGAATATCGGGCAATTATAAAGATACTATTCTATTATAATTAAGCCAGATATCTTTGCCACTAACTTTAATAATGGGTAATCACTTTATCTGAGATTTCTGTAACTTGGGAAGAGTTGACCAGGAAATAGATGTGGTAATAGTTGATTTACTTTAGCCTCTTTAGTGAACCCATTGAGGAATATGAATCACTTTAAGTAAATTTTGGCTACCTGACTATTCTATGCAGCTTAGGAAGACTGTTGAGCAATGAGAGGGGTAATAGTAATGTATTAATCCTTGAGATTGGTCAGATACTTCCTTAGCTGAATTTAATTGAATGGTAGCCAATATTCCCCAAGTGCGTCTTATTTTAATTGGTTTAGAAGTTTGGCCTTTATATATTTAGTATAATTACTGAAAGTGATAGTCCGCCCCTTGATAAATAAGAATAAGTTAATTCTGGATATTTGATTGTTTTATGTTTCTTTGGAATTATTTTGGCATTTATGCTCTTATTATTCCTGAAGTTCATAACAAATTTCTTAGCCAGCATGACTTATTCTTTTATGAGAGGGTTAAAGGTTCAGATATTCCATTGGTGTACATATTTTTGCCTAAGAGTGTACTGTATGTTGTAAGCAATGGTTTGGCTGCATTTATGTAGGTTTAAAACTTTATATCTTGGGTTTGCATATTTAAATGTTGGTTTGTCTATTGCTGACTGGAAAAAAATCTGCCAAAGTACCTTAAAGATTTAAAAATAGCTGGTCAATTTAAAGTAATTTGTTAAAGTATTTAAATAAGTACAAAGTTATTGTACTATGCATATGCCATTTAAGAAAATACATAGTTTCTTTGCATGTTAAGTGAAAATATTGCATAACATTCAAAGAAAGTAATAAATGTGTTACTGTATACAAATATTTTACGGACTGGTTTTATAAATCATTGAAAGTTGCTTTGGCTGTTATGTGATAGTTTACCATATTTAAATACTGCAAGTTAAGATATAAAGTTTAGCAACCTAGAATGAACAGTTTGACAACCAAAGATCATTATGAAGTATAGATATGTTGAACCATCCTTACTGAAAGAGGTAAACCAAAGTCTACCTCTTTATAGTATTGTGGTTGAATGTTCTAAAAGCATAATAAGAGTCTTCATTATTTGTCTGGTCTTAAAGCCTCTTAAGATTGCAAGTAATGTTTTTCTGAGTCTTTGGTTTTGTACTGTTTATTCTGGGTTGCATGTGTTCTTAGTGCATTTCAAACCTAACTTCCATAGCCTCATGCTTGTCATGAGCTCCATTAACCCTTTCAGTAGTATCACTATTTATTCCGACTCCTCATGATTAGCTTAGGAATGACCTCTTTCCTAAGCTGACTAAAATTTTCTGAGGTTGGCCAGAATAAGTATTGACACTACTGAAAGGGTTAATTGAGCTTATGACAAACACTGGATATGTGAGGTTAGGTTTGAAATGCACAGAGTTTCTGGGCCAATCCTGGTTGGTCACGTAGAACTTATCTCCAAAATTCCTGTTTTGTTTTGGAGATAGAAAAGTTTTCACTATGCGAAATGTTTGGGTTCCACCCCCTAGAGTTTTACTGAAATGACTACTTATTTTTCTAAGTCCAGCCTCCGGGGCTGAACTTAGACAAATTTCTGTGGTTTGGACTTAGAAAATATTTCACAAGTCGACTGTTCTGAATGTTCGGAACTGTAGACTTGTGAAATATTTTCTAAGTCCAAACTTTCACAAAAGTTCTAAGTTTCTGAAAATTCTTTAAAAATGTTCAGAATTTTCAAAACTTAGAACTTTAGACATTGGACTTTGAAATTCTAAATCTCTTTCAAACATTTGACTTTAGACTAGTCTCTGAATGAGACTTTTCTAAACTACTGAATGAGATTTCGATTTTCTCAGTTCAGCCTTTGGTAGGAACCAAAGTTGAACTGTATCCTATTACATACATGTATACTATAACAATAAAGATATTATGATATTCCTACTTTATACTTTCCCACTTTACTTTAGATTTATAAAAGGTTACATGATCATGGCAGCTATTAAGTTGTGATTGAAATTACTTAGTCTTAAAGCATCTTTCAATTACAAATTTTACTATTAAAGTACTGACTAGTAATTCAATCACTTACAAGGTTATGATAAATTATCTTTCATTGGACATCTACAAACACTGCCAAAATACAAGTGTTTTACTAGTGATTAAATTATATCTTAACTTTAAACAATTCGATCACTTTACAATATTAATACATTTCGAACACTTAGTCACTGGACAGGACTTCTTCACTGAAAGTTTGAGTACTGGTACTTTATTTTGTACTGTACTTTTTGTTAACTGATTTTACTTATGATTGCTATTCAAATGAACAAGCAGTTGAAAGCATATGAACTCTACTTGTTCATACTTATGTCTAATAAATCTTAATGAGCAAACTTATTTTTCACTAATAATCCCTCTTATCATTTTATCTTATGTAGTGAACTAATAATATAATTTACATGTCATGATCTATAAGTACAAGTGACTCAAACTTTCATTACAATTCAACATTATAGAATTATAAGTGCAATATTAAATATAATACTAAAAGGATTTACATATATCACTTCTAACTCTATACAGTTTACATTACATAGTAAGTCTACATTATACCTAAGCTAATTAAGTACTATCAACATTCAGTAATGTACTATGGTTAACTTATATAAGTACAGAATGAAACTGATCAAATGAAGAACTATGGTATGGACTTTACATATGTACAATTATGATCTTTACATTAATTCTAACTAGGACTAGAGTATATAGAAAACTAAAAGGATGAAGCTATGATCACTTGGAACTGACAATACAGATTACATAGGTCAAATTAATAATGCTACCAAGTAATCAATGTAACTTCAATAATAAAGGAAGCCTACTAAATTATTTAAATGAAAACTACTTATGGTACTGGATTGCACTTTACCATTATGATAAAAGTCTATGACTAAAGACTTAACTATATAGCGATAAACTATTTATATGGATATAAGTTATCATGAACAATAAATATATGGATCAAATTATGACTACTTATACTGCCACAACACTTGATATATAAAAGTTATTGTCTAGAACTCATGATTTTCTAATGGATACACGTGGCATGAATGGCAAGGTTATAACAGGGAATTTAATTATTACATAAGTAGAAAATGGTTATGATCTAAAGGTCTAATGGATACAAATGCTATGAAATTGATGGTTACCCAAATATACATACTCTTTCATTGGTATACCTACTCTTGATCTTAGAGACTTAATAAATGATGACTCAATAAATGTTACATAAATATACAAACTTTCATTGGTATACCTACTCATGATCTTAAGGACATATTTTAGGACCGATCTATAATTAATAAAATAGGTACCGGTATGAAAAACATTGGCTAGATCTACATTTTCATTGCTATACCAAATTTTAAACTAAGGAGCAATAAAACTTTAATACTGCTATACAAATTTAATCGGTTCACGACTGTATGAATAAATTAATATTAGTTAACATGTGATGAGGAATACTTGACTATAAGACTGAATAAATATCAAACTAACCAACAATTTCTTTCATACACCTCATTATTATTTAAAGGACAAATGCAGTACAACATTTAATAAAGATATGCTCTATATTTCAATGTTTCCTATAATAAATATATGATACAAAATCAACTAAGACTTGCATTGCTATACTTAAATGACCGAACTACTTAATATGGCTATACTCTTTAAATCAACTAATGGCATGGATACGAACACTAAAGACCTCTATACAATTACGGCATAGCTATACATTATGAAAAGAAAACTATACATACCAGAAATTACAAAACAAACTTTGGTAAATAAATTAATAAAATAAACATTACTCAAAACCGGCAATAAAAAGGAAAACGAGCAACAACATATCTTATGACTGAAGGCAGGATGGTCAAGACAACTAATGCACATGCAGTATTGCCCATCGTAGAAGAAAAGCAAGCACCAACAGAATATAATACATAAGCCTAGTCATAACAGCAATAACAATGATTTTATAAAGAACAAAGAAATAAGTACAATGAAACAAAACCAATAAAGCAGTAGCAACCACCTAATGCCCAAACAATATTGCTCAACATACATCATAGAAGAAAAGCAAGCAGCAACAGGAGAGAATAGATAAGCCTAACAATGAATTTATATAGAACAAAGCAATAATAATGAAAATAGCAACAACCTAATGCCCAAACAATATTGCTCAACATACATCATAGATGAAAAGCAAGCAGCAACAGAGAGAATAGATAAGCCTAGCAAAAACAATGATTTTATAAAGAACAAAGCAATAAGAACAATGAAACAAAAGCAATGGCAACAACCTAATGCCCAAACAATATTGCTCAACATACATGGGACTGGAGTTCTCGAAAAGGGGCTCCAGTCCTGAAAATTTACTTGACTTGCAGTGTGCTGGCTTGATAATCCAGAAGGGCAGATAGCCTCGGAAGTCCTATTTTAACTAACTAAGCTCAACATACATCATAGAAGAAAAGCAAGCAACAACAGAAGATAATACATCAACCTTTCCATACCATCAACAACAATGAACTTACAAAGCCAAAAACCAACATTAGACGCATAATAACAGCCAAGCAACTCTATAACAATTAAACTAAGCAAACTATATACTTAACAAGCAAGAGCAATGCAAACAGATAAGCCAAACAATATTTATACCAGCAAAAAATATAACTATGCACATGTAACAAAGGCCGAACTAAATATATCACTAGTATTTCAATCATAGAAATAATTATCTAATAAATATAATTCATAGATAAATAAGACAATACATAACACAAAAACTAAACAATAAACAAACAACAATTGATACAACCAAAGAAAACAAGGAACAACAGTCTGACAAGCAAATAAAATGGAGCAACAACATATAACGTCAATAACAAAACTACCATAACACAAACAATTGATCAAACAAAACAAAAACAAGCAACAACAGACTGACAAGCAAAGAAAATCGAGCAACAACATATAACGTCAATAACAAAACTACCGGTACCATAATAAACAAACATGTGATAAAACCAAAGAAAAACAAGCAACAACAGACTGACAAGCAAAGAAAATCGAGCAACAACAGATGACGTAATTTGCAAACAATAAAAAAACAGCAAAAACTATGCAACCAATGGTAGAGCAAACAACCAACAAATTAAAGTATGCCGAAAGTAACTATTATCATTTTAACAATATATACGAAACCCTAACAAAGCATAATGTAATCATAAGTCTAGGGTCAGGTATAACCAAATTTCAAACTTATAATATTAAAATGTAAAACTTGCAAACTAAACAAACCAAAATTGGGACAAGGACAATATAAAGTCAAATTAAATTATCAAAATCGCTATGTGGAAACAACGCTTACTAAAATGAAAACTATTAAATAAAAGAACACAATCCACCACATAGGGTGTACATTACTACATGAGCAAGTTAATCTGTTTCCCAAGCAAACTAATCGCACATATAACAACGCACTATCGTCACGTTAAAGGAAGTAGTCAAGTTTGGGAAGTCCGGGACGTTCTGGCAAATTTTACTAAACTCTGCATGAATAAAGAAACTAAATGTTAAATGTCAAAATATTATTTAAAATCAAATTTGCAACATGACAAGACATTAACAATAGTACAAAATACAAATATTGATAAGATATCTATACTATTACAAAATAATATATAAAATACAGTACAGCACTCACTAACGATAGTGCTATCGGGTAGGTACCTGTAAGCATAGCATGCCTCAAGTGACCCCTATCAATAACTACCCTACAAATAACCTACATTTATAGCACAAATAAACTAAGGAAATCGCAAAAGTAAGCAATTGATACTATCGACAATGAATACATATAATATAAAGACAAATAATTGCAAAATATGAAGTAACAACAGATTTAAACAAAGAGTACTCTTTTAACAAGAACAATAAATTTAAAAAATCATCAATATTAATATTAATAATAGAAAAAAGAAAAAGAAAAAGATAAACAATAAATACAGACAAAAAACAATAAATACAGACAAAAAGTAAGCAAAGGTTATACAAGAAACTTCAAGTTAAAAATGCTTGATTAAAATTATTGATGTCAAATTTTAGAATACAGTCACAATAATTGACCCTAAAAAGATTAAATTTATGGAACAATTTACTTGCCTCAAAACCTCTGTCCACTAAGAGTCTGTATAGTAACCTAGCTCTAGCCCAAAAGTCATCTACTTTAGTGCAGATTTTACAAAATCTTATTAATTGGGAATAAAAACAATTATAAGTTATTTTACTATCGATATTACTACTAGGGAAAGGAAAGTTTATTACGTTAAAATTAAAATCATCAACTTTGTGATATACTTTAAGTATGCACTGTTCATTAACAATCTCTATATTTATATCAAGAAAATGTTCAACTTTATAATTTACGTTACATTGTGTGAGGGGAATAGAATTAGGGTAAATAAGTTTAGCAACTTGATTAAAATTTAACAAATTGCAAACAAGAATATCATCAATATATCTACTATTATTACTTAACAGTTTAGCAAGTGCTAATTTTTCTGGGATTTTATTTTTCTTGCTACTGTCAACTAAGTCTTTTATATATTTAAATTCTAAAGCAAGCAAGAATAAGTCTGCAATTAAAGGGCTAGCATTTCCACCCATAGGAATTCCTAATATTTGTTTGAAAATGTACGGGCCGAATCTAAAATAAGTATTGAAAAGGAGGAATTTAAGGGCATCTTTAAGTTTAGTTCTATCAAAATATACAGAACTAGTGGGAGTAGAGCTAAGTGATGCATTATTCAAATATGTATAAACATTTATGAAATAATGAGACTAATTAAAAACTAATAGACTTTTAATATGAATTACTGCTGAAATCTGGGTTTACTTTACCCGAGACTTAAACAATTCTTAACAAAATATTTGTTATATAATATGAATTACTACCGCTGAAATCGCTGAAATCGGCATTTACTTTACCCTAGACTTAAATAATAGTTAACAAATATATTTTTATATCTCCTATTTCAAAATATAATAGGCTCCCATTTTTACAAAAATAGGTATAAATGAACACGGATTGCACCATTGGTTTCAGCGCGTCGCGAGGAATCCAAACATATCCCCACATGTCCAAATCTATTTTTTACAAAAGAGTTGAGATAATTCAACTTGTGACCATATCGTTGGAATCCTCATGACGAGGAGAGTTCCCAAAAATTAATTCAGGTGATTCCAACCTCTTTTAGTACCTCAAAATCAATTTACAAACTTTCTCAAAGTCTTAAAATAGCTCTCAAGGCCACAAAAATGGGTGAAATCAAAATCGGTTTGCGCCATTGGATCCAGCGCGTCGAGAGGATTCAGAATAGTGTCCTAACTATTTTTTTGTTTTTTTGCCAAAATCCTTATTGCGTTATTGTTTTTTGGAAAAAAACAAATATAAAATCGGACATTTTCGATTTTCATATTTTTAGCGGTATATTCGGATTCTTCTCGACGTGAAAAATCCAATGGCGCAAACCGATTTTAATTCCGCTCATTTTTTGTGGCCTTGGGAGCGGTTTTAATATTTTACAATACTTTACAAGGAATTTGACAAACATGTTTTTTGTGTTGTGTGGGGTTATAATAGGTCGGAATCACCTGAGTTAATTTTAGGGAAATCTCCGCTTGGAGAAGATTCCAACGATATGGTCACAAGTTAAAATAGAACAACTTTTTTGAAAAAAATAGAATTGGACATGTGGGGATATGTTTGGATTCCTCACGACGCGCTGAATCCAATGGCGCAAACAGGTTTTAATTATATCCATTTTTGTAGAAATAGGAGCCTATTATATTTTTAAATAGGAGATATAAATATATGTTGTTAACTGTTATTTAAGTCTAGGGTAAGGTAAACCCATATTTCAGCCGGTTCCTTCTAAATTTAGAGGCTCGTTACCGCTCGCCATGAAAAACTCGACACCTAAAGGGCACATAAGGTTTTAATATTGACAAAAAAAAACAGGCGAAAGGTCTCAAAATCGCCAAACTAACGGAGAAAAAAAACTCTTAAAACCTCAAAACTAAAATGCTAAACATATGGGAGAAAGGAGTCCAGAAAAAGCGAGTAGTACCACCTTAAACTAAGCAAACTATATACCGTACCTAACAAGCAAGTATGCAAACAGATAAACAAGTCAAACAAATCCAAGCAATTCAAACACATCCAAGCCAAACAATATTTATACCAGCAAAATATATGACTATGCACATGTAACAAAAGCCGAACTAAATATATCACTAGTATTTAAATCATAGAAATAATTATCTAATAAATATAATTCATAGATAAATAAGACAATACCTAACAACAAATAAAACAATAACAAAACTACCATAATAAACACACATTTGATACAACCAAAGAAAAACAAACAACAGACTGACAACCAAAGAAAATCGAGCAACAACAGATGACGTCAATAACAAAACTACCATAATAAACAAACATTTTATACAACCAAAGAAAAACAAGCAACAACAGACTGACAAGCAAGGAAAATCGAGCAACAACAGATGACGTCAATAACAAAACTACCACAATGAACAAACAATTGATACAACCAAAGAAAAACAAGCAATAACAGAATGACAAACGAAGACAATCGAGCAACAGATGACATCAATAACAAAACTACCGTAATAAACACACATTTGATACAACCAAAGAAAAACAAGCAACAACAGACTGATAAGCAAAGAAAATCAAGCAACAAGAGATGACGTCAATAACAAAACTACCACAATAGACAATCAACAATTGATACAACCAAAGAAAAGCAAGCAACAACAGACTGATTAGCAAAGCAAATCGAGCAACAACAGATGACGTCAATAACAAAACTACCATAACAAACAAACGTTTGATACAACCAAAGAAAAACAAGCAACAACAGACTGACAAGTAAAGAAAATCGAGCAACAACAGATGACGTAATTTGCAAACAATAAAAAAACAGCAAAAACTATGCAACCAATGGTAGAGCAAACAACCAACAAATTAAAGTATGCCGAAAGTAACTATTATAATTTTAACAATATATACGAAACCCTAACAAAGCATAATGTAATCATAAGTCTAGGCTCAGGTATAACCAAAATTCAAACTTATAATACATTATGTTAATTTATGTGATTAATTCCTTGTCAGAAAACGGAAGGGAGGCAGTACAAGCAATGGTGTACAACTTAGGGTATTTTCTCTAATTTAGGGATATTTTATGAATATAGGGTAATTTTGAGGGAAATTTTAACGAGAGGGGATCGAGTCAATGTGAAATCAGATGGGTTGTTTTTTTCCCATAAAACAAATTTAACAAATATGAATAAAACAGAATTCAAACTAATAAAACAGAATACAAAGCAGACCAACATTATTGTGATTCTTTGATACGTATGAGCATATCTAGGGAAATTATGAGGGAAACATCCAGGAAAATATCGGGGAAACATCCAGGAAAATATCGGGGAAAAATCCTTGACAGCACTGATCAAAACAAACTGGATGATCTGGCGATTTTGCTGACGATTACTTCGTGAATAAAAAACAGCTTACTATGGTGGACAATTTGTTTTAATATCCCATGTGTACAATGTATAATTACGGTATGTCTTCTAGTTTAATGGAATTATATTAACTATTTCAGTATACAAGTAGTATGCCTTTCATAAAGTAGCCTACTATTATTCTGGCTATCAATAGGCCTAGCCTACACGATTCTATTCAGCTTATGAAGACAATGTACAGCTCAAAAGCTTAAATAGTTTTTACCTTGGACTTAATTCCTAGAGGTCCTTACTAATCTGAATAAAATGGGATTAATATAGGCTAGCCATAATACATTAGGCTAATAGCACTGAAAGTGTTAAGGGAGGTCACCGGCTAATAGCACTGAAAGTGTTAAGGGGGGTCACCGGCTAATAGCACTGAAAGTGTTAAGGGGGGTCACCGGCTAATAGCACTGAAAGTGTTAAGGGGGGTCACCGGTTTTGTTTTATCTTTCTTTCTCTCTTTCTCTGGCTTGGGTACCGTACACAATTTCAACCAGTAGACCATTTCACCAAATATACTATTTCAACCAGTACGGTAGCATTACCTCAAACAATGCTAATTCTAACAGACTCAGTAGGCCATTCAACCATTAGACTTCAGACATTGCCAAATTTACCAGTACGGTACATCATTTGAACTACCAGTACCGGTAGTAGACAATTTCAACCAATAGTTACCGTACATCTCAACCAGGAAACCATTTCAACCAATCATTGCATCATTTTAACCAGAAGATAGTGCAAAATCTACCACTAGACCATTTCAACCAATAAATATTACAACCCGTAGGCAATTTTAAATAGAGGATATTAACAAGAACAACTCCAATGCTGACTCACCCCAAATAGTCAACTCCACCACTATATCTCCTACACACCCCAAATAGCCAACTCCATCACACTGACTCCTACACACCCCAAATAGCCAACTCCACCACTATACCGTAACTCCTACACACCCCAAATAGTCAACTCCACCACTATATCTCCTACACACCCCAAATAGCCAACTCCATCACACTGACTCCTACACACCCCATATAGCCAACTCCACCACTATAACTCCTACACACCCCAAATAGTCAACTCCATCACTATATCTCCTACACACCCCAAACAGCCAACTCCATCACACTGACTCCTACACACCCCATATAGCCAACTCCACCACTATAACTCCTACACACCCCAAATAGTCAACTCCACCACTATATCTCCTACACACCCCAAATAGCCAACTCCATCACACTGACTCCTACACACCCCATATAGTCAACTCCACCACTATGACTCCTACACATCCCAAATAGCGGACTCCACCACACCCTAAATAGCCAACTCTATGACTCCTACACCCCCCCAAATAGCTGACTCCACCACACTGACTCCTACACACCCCACATAGCCAACTCCATGACTCTGAATTCGATATACCACAAATAGCCGACTCCGGAACTTCAACTCACTCACCCTAAATAGCAAACTCTTCAACTACGACTCCAACTTAGACCCACTCAAATAGCAGACTCCGCGACTCTAAATCTTACACACCCCAAATAGACCACTCCGCGATTCTGACCCACCTTAAATAGCGAACTCCTCAACTACGACTCCAGCTTCGACCCACCTCAAATAGCAGACTCCACAACTCTAAATCTTACACACCCCAAAAAGACAACTACGCAATTCCGACCCACCTTAAATAGCGGACTCCTCAACTACGACTCCAACTTCGACCCACCCCAAATAGCCGACTTCATGACTCCGACGCTTACAAACCCCAAATAGCCAACTCCTCGACTATTTCAACTTCGACCCACTCTAAATATTGCAGCCGACTCCATGATTCCAACTCCTCACCTCTTTTAATCCCTCTGAAAACAATCATTAAGAGACACTTACTTTTTCTGCGTAGAGCGGAGATTGCAGACGTCTTGAATACCGGTTGCGAACTAATGCACATATGCGCACTTCTTGGCTATTTTCTTGCCAAGCTTGTATATACCATGACTATTTGGCCACATAAGATTTTTCAGAAACTACCGGTACAATATACCGGTATACTATCACTTTTCTTACTACATAATTTATATACAGATTACATTTCCTTCTTTATATTCATTCATAATTTTCTAATATTTTCAGCTATTTATACACATTTTCACTTAATTTTATTGTTATAAGCACTATTTTTCACTGCACTATTTCTTCTAAAGCCCTCAATATACACTGAACAAAGAAAACTACCGTACGTGATGAGTTCAGTTCTTCAAGGAGAAACACAGCATTGGTTCTGTAAATAAAAAGAGAATAACAATTAGTGAATACAATAATAAACTTTGACATGCATGTATGTCTAGTTAGCCACACGAATTTGTATCTACTCTATGGCTTGTATGGAAGGAAACCTGGTATAATTGGTTTAGAAGAAGAACTTGCTACAAAACCATTAATTGGCCATACTATCTATTTCACTCTTCTACCCTCTATTACAACAATCAGTGTTCTTCAGAGCTCTCTCAGTGTATACCCCCTCCCTTGCGGCGAGTGCGAGGCACCCGCCTTTGAACAAAGTCCCACTCCTATTCTGTCCAGCTCTCCAACCCAAGAATTGGCACATTTTCTCAGTCTTTTTTCTACTCAACGCGTAAACTCTGGAACGCTTTCCCTCAATCTTTCCTTCATCTTATGACTTTGACTGCTTTAAAATTTGTGTGTCCAGGCATTTTGACTGCAACTTCCCTTGAATTTGGCTCTGTCACTCTTTTGACTTTGGGGGGGACACTCATTACAGGCAACCTGCCTTTTGTCTCCTCCATACACATAGGAAAAAAACATTTCTGTTCGGTCTTTGTCGCGAGTCTCGGCCACCCCTATCTATGGGGTATGTGCCTGAGTATGTGAGGAGTTTAGAAGAGCAAGGCCGCATAAGCCAATGCCCCCGTATTCTGAAACCACACTTAAGTGTTGCCATAAACCTTCATGAATTAAATAAAACGGAACAAAATATAGTGATCTTTCTGAAACTGAATGATAGTTAGCCCTCTATCACAAATTTGTGATAAAGGGCTAAATATCATTCTGTTTCAAACAGAGCATTATATTTTGTTTCTGTTTATCTCTTTCATGAATGTTTAGTGCAGTCACAATTTTTCTTTAAGATTCTTCAATATTATCTGCAACAGGATTCAAAGTATTTTAGGCTAACATTACATTTGAGGTAAAGAAAGGCCAGATAAAATACTTTATGTTAGTATATATTTGACTCTTATATATCCGTCGCTTGTGACCACTGGTTACTATCTTCAGAACACTCCTGTGCTTAGTATACTTCCAGCCTGGGCCTCACCGGGGTAAATAAAATAGCAAAACAGTGGTGGAACTGCCATCCGGGTGAGGGACTGCTCTGGGTCTGCTACTTCAGTGTTAAGGGTCAGAATCCAGTTAGTGGAAATGGCACTGTGGAGTGGGAGCATATATGGGAGCCTGGAGGCAGTTTCTGCCATGGCGATCCCTTTTGGGGCACTTCCTCTGGAAGCGGGGCATCAGCCTGATGATGTGATGTTGTCATTAAAGTGCTCCTACTCAAATGGTGTTTCTATTCAATCTGTCAACTTTTTTTTAGTTAATTTTAACATGTAGAGCATCTACCTACCTGGTCCAAGTTTACGTTGAATCACCACGGTTGACTTGGTAGTCCGAATCACCACGGTTGATTTGGTAGTCTGCCGCCTCTACACTTCCCCTCGATTGTAGCATAAGGCAGTTGTTCCATGATCGAATTTGATATTGCCCTTCTTGGATGTGAAGAGTGTAGAGTTCATTTTTATCTGCAGGGTGTTAAATAATTTAGTTTCAAGACTGGAAACAATATGAGGAGGAATATAGGGAATATAAAATGAAATTGTATTGTTTTGGCCATTTTTTCAGTTCCAAAGATATCTTAAGCATTGTACAGTATAGCATACCAGTAACCTTAACTTTTCATATTTGATAATAATAACCCCTACAGTTTTCAAGGATTCCTTCTATCTATCTATATATCTATTGCCTGATGCCGTGATCCCCGAAGGGGTGGCCATGAACGAACCACCCCCATGCACCTCTGTCCCCAGTCAGTCGACGCCCCTCCCCCCAACCAGCACCGCCTTTGTTCATGTACTTCCTCACTCCATCCTTCCACCTCTCATTCGGTCTACCTCTCCGGATTCCTTTCCTCCCTTTATTCTGGCTAGTGTTACGACCGGGACTACAAATAAAACAAGGGCACTCAATATGATTGGGCTAGTAATAGGGCACTATGCAACAACGGTACGCTAGATCCAAACCCTCGAACTTATATGCCGGCAAACAAAACACCTATACCCTCCAGGGTTAATCTGCGATAGCGGGGTATCCTTAACTGGGCATAAATGTACTCTACTTCAGGCTAACCTGCACTGGTATAGCCTGATAACAAACAAGATGCAAGTTACGTTAAAATGCATAAAAAGGAATCTATGGAAAGATCAATTAAATCACTGCAAGATTTAATACAATAAAAAGATGCTTCAATACAGTTACTCTAAACAACAATAAACTCTTCACTCCTATCTGAAAGAAAGTGAAGTATAGTCCAACAGCATAGACCTAAAGACTTCTGAAAAAAGTCTGATGCTCATAAGATGCTCGTACTGATTTAGAACTATATAAAGGCAGGAGGCAGGACACCACACGTGTAAATCGAATACACTAATAGATAGGACATATAATGTTAACTGACACGAGAATACTATAAATGCGCAACGGTAGCAATGCTCGACACTAAAAGAAGTACTTCCTCATCAACGAAACAGTCTGCTATGGTTGTGTGGCTCAGCAACAACCTAGACTAATAAATGCTGTGAATAATAATGCGCACATATCAATGAGCTTATATTAAATGCTAACAAGTGTCTACTCGATTAATAATGTCTAGCTGGGATACTCTAGGTAAGGAACTGGGGTTGAGCAAGACAGGCTCATAGCCTTTTTATGACACTTAAAACACTCTACTTCACCCTTGGACTTCCCCTGAGGTGGGGAACGGCCCTGACCTTTCTTAAACGGGACGGTTTTTGGTTTGTGATCAAAATTAGTATCATTGCTCTTACTTTTGTTATTAAATGTTGCATCACTGACTCGGGGGGGGGGTGGAGTGTTGCGCCCCTTATTAACTGCATCGGTCCGTTGTGCAGACCCGCACCCACGAATCAGCGATAATCTTAGGTCAGCCAACTCAGTTGCCTCTTGTAGAGTTTTTGGATGTTTCTCTTTGAGGTTCAAAGTCAGGTCGGTGCCTGTGCATTTAAAAATTTGCTCTAGAAGGAATAACTGCTCAAGCTCTTCGAACGTCGTCACCTTCTCTGACCTCAGCCAATTTCTCAAAGCATCAGACAGTTCCCGGGCATGTTCTAGAAAAGTGCACTCACGACCCTTCGTAACACCCCGAAACTTCAACCTATATGTCTCTGGTTGTAACTCGTACGCCCGCAGAACAGCTACCTTCAATACCTCATAATCGATGCAAGACTCCAAGGGCAACGCATCATATGCCTTGAGTCCTTTGCCAACCAACCTAGAGGAAACAAGGGCTGCCCACTTAACCTCGGGCCATTGGTGCTCCCGGCACTTCTTCTCAAAACGCAGGAAAAACTCGATGACACCCGACTCGTCAAATGCAGGGACTAACTTAAGAAGGTGCGATAAAGACTGATCAAGACCTCGATTCCCAGAACCGAGACGCTGCCCTGTCGACTCCACCCGAGACTTCTCAAGCTCTATGTCTGCACAGTACTTCGTAGCCTCAACCTGAAGCTCAGCCTCACGTATGGCCTTTCTCTCCTCAGCCTGAATCCTAAGCTCAGATTCCCGCTGCTGCTGCTGCTGCCCGAGCTCAGCCTCATACTTTCGTTGCTCGAGTTTGGCGAGTTCGAGCTGAAACAACATCTCGGAAGACAAACCCTGAGGAGGGGGTGCTACTATTGGGGACCCACCCCGTGAATCACCTAGAGGCATACCCAACCGCCAGCAGGCATCGGCCTGCGGGAACGTACCCGGTTCTGGAGCCCGAGGGGGCGCCATGATAGGAGTCGAGTGGAATGGGGGCTGGGCAGAAGGTGCCCCAGCTCCCGCTCCACCCGAAGCCCCATGCACCCCACCGAGCACCCAGGCAACCAGCTCACCTCTCGACAAACCGCTAGTACCGGACAACCCTAAGACCGTGGCTACACAGTCCGTACCGGTCTAGCCCCGACACCCGTTCCGCCGACACAGGCTCCTCCAAAAAAATCCGAGCATCCTCCTCATTGTTCACCACCCGAACGCCGTTAGACAACTCCACCTTCTCCACCTCCTCGCCTGCTTCCCGTACTGTGTCATTACTGTGCACTGATCCGTCGTTCGATATAGTGTCCACCGGAAATCCTCAACGTTTAAAAAAAAAGTACCTAAACTCTCATGTAGCACTATTCACTCAAAAAATGCTTGAAGACAAATCAAGTGCTATACTACGTTGCCAAAAAAAAATCCAACGTGTCCAAAATATTCCTCAAAAACAAATGACCACTGCCAAACTGTGAGAAATAACAATCGACCCCCAAACGGTGATTACAAAAAAAAAAAATCTCCACAAAAAAAATCCTGCAATTATTTCTTAGTTCAATAAATCCTAGACTAAGGTCGCCATTTGTTATGACGACTAAGATAAGATACTAGGCAAGGTCCCCATTTGTTACGACCGGGACTACGAATAAAACAAGGGCACTCAATGATTGGACTAGTAATAGGGCACTATGCAACAACGGTACGCTAGATCCAAACCCTCGAACTTATATGCCGGCGAACAAAACACCTATACCCTCCAGGGTTAATCTGCGATAGCGGGGTATCCTTAACTGGGCATAAATGTACTCTACTTCAGGCTAACCTGCACTGGTCTAGCCTGATAACAAACAAGATGCAAGTTACGTTAAAATGCATAAAAAGGAATCTATGGAAAGATCAATTAAATCACTGCAAGATTTAATACAATAAAAGATGCTTCAATACAGTTACTCTAAACAACAATAAACTCTTCACTCCTATCTGAAAGAAAGTGAAGTATAGTCCTACAGCATAGACCTGGTAACTTCTGAAGAAAGTCTGATGCTCATAAGATGCTCGTACTGATTTAGAACTATATAAAGGCAGGAGGCAGGACACCACACATGTAAATCGAATACACTAAAAGATAGGACATCTAATGTTAACTGACACGAGAATACTATAAATGCGCAACGGTAGCAATGCTCGACACTAAAAGAAGTACTTCCTCATCAACGAAACAGTCTGCTATGGTTGTGCGGCTCAGCAACAACCTAGACTAATAAATGCTGTGAATAATAATGCGCACATATCAATGAGCTTATATTAAATACTAACAAGTGTCTACTCGATTAATAATGTCTAGCTGGGATACTCTAGGTAAGGAACTGGGGTTGAGCAAGACAGGCTCGTAGCCTAGCGATGTCCTTAAGACTGCATCCTTTAAGTTACGTTAATTGACTAGGGGGCTCTCTCGATAGATCCAGATCACAAGTATCTGGTTCTATCCTGGCGACCCTCTAAAGACAAGCAAAGAGGCAGCAAAGTGTGGAACTGGTACAGGCCAAAACCCTCATTCAACACAATGCTGCACTCGCAAAGGACGCAACCGAAAAGACAACCCAGGCTACCACAGGACCGGTCGAAGTCGTGTAGGTATAAGCAAACCGTACACACATCGGAGACAACGACTACAGTTACCTTATCCCAGTCTAGCATTAAATAAAAGAGCAGAAACACTAAATCAATAATGGAGACACACAAAGTTCTTAACCTATACTAAGTAAGAACCCTCAAACCTATTCTAAGTACATGTAAATATCTCTGAGGACGGCGCATGCAATACAATGGGCCGGCTATGAAAACCGTATGCAGAACCCAAGGGGAGTGTTGTGCAGTTAATAAAGGTTAGAGTATGGAAAGAGAGAATCGAGTGAGAGAAACAGTGATAAAGGTGGTGATCGGGAGAGAGTATGCAAAGGGATGTTAGAAGCCCGCACGCCAAGCCTGTCCTGACGAGAACAGCTCCTGGGGACCCTCATGGAGGAGGTATGTTACACAGGAGACCGCAAAGGCGCGATGGTCGGCCAATCACGGGCCGAGATGTCACAAGACAGCAGGCGTCATAGGACACAGCCAGACACGCCGTCCAATGGCGAGCGAGAGGCAGGAATGCACCCGTACATACAGACACTTACTACCTCTGAAAGTCTTTCTCATTCACACGCTGGTACTATTATCACTACTGTTGATATAAAATATAACCCGTTGTCACAGACGAAAACAAAGACCACCACTGGACTGTCTGTGACAATGCGATTACTAAGAAAGAAAGAACAACATTCTCTGATAACTGTAGCCCATTTCGATGTCCCTGGCGAGCGCTAGTGGCCAACGAGAGGCGATTCTGCCAACGCTGGTAGACGTCACACTAGCAGTACACAACTGCATTCAGATTGGGAAGCATTGTTAGAGTTAAGAGGGTTACTTCACCTCTTTAATTCCTACTGGACTTCCAAAGTTGAATACAATTGTATACTTTAAGCCAGAACAAAATGAAGAAACATGTCATGGTATACTGACAGAGCAAAAAAAAAGGGGACTCTGATTGGATTTTAATAATAGGAGGTGAAGGCAATTGATTAAGAGTAAGGACTGGCAAGACCTATAAGAGTCTCATGCAGTGGCTCAGTGATCTGTTTTTTAACTAATCGTTCAAAAAAATAAAAAAACGGTAAGGACTCACCTGTCACCATCAGAGGCCATGCTGACGTTGGAGCCCTATAGTTTCCTCTGATGACAACGTCGGACCCAGTGGTAGAGACCTGTCGCAGGAGGTAGTACCAACATTGAAGTTAGGAGGAAGGTCAAATGAAGCCTCAAGGGTGGGCCTCGATAAGGATCAGATGGACCAAGTGAGGAGAACAGAAATTCAGTATTTCTTGTTACTTTGGCAGATCAGCTAGATAGTCAGGAAACCTGAGTGTAGGAGGGGTGATGTGCCCACTCCACCCCAGGTATTGGAACTCCACCCCTCATTGTTGTCAAACATATCTATGCTCTGATCTGATCATTTTCTTTTGCTAAAGCGTTGTTTCCACATAGCGATTTTGGTTAGTTCTTTGCTTTATATTGTCTTTCTCCAAAGTTTTGGTTTGTTTATTTTGCAAGTTTTACATTATAATTGAGATTTGGGTAAAGATGCCACTCCTGATCAGTGCCTCAGTGAGATTACATACAGTTGCTCCTCTCTTTTTTTTTTTTTTTTTTTTCCTTTCATATTTTGTGTTTTCCTCCTAAACTTTTTGTTTTCTGGTATACTTGCTTATATTTTCAGTTTTATTAGTATCAGTATCATTAGTTTGGTGTTTTTTTTTCCTTTTTTCTTGGTGTTCTCTGCTTTCTTCTTGGATTATCTTTTTTATTCATAATTATGTTTTCTTTATTAGAACTTTTGTTTTGTTCTTGAATATCGTCCATTTATTCATGTCTTCCTTGTTTTCAGTTTCATTTTTGGGCTACTTCTTCAGTTGTTGGTATTTGTATTTGTGACACAGTATCCCTGGGACTCATGGTGGTGGTCAAGTCTATAGAGAACTCTGTACTGGCCATTAGGAGCATGATGGTGTTCAAAGGGATGAGGATATATAGAGAACTCTGTGGAGACCTTGTCAGTGGAATCCAGTAGTGACAGTATTTCTAGAGTGTAATGCTGCATCCTGTTTCCTGTTTAACTGTCACCATAATTATACTGGCATTACAGGAGATAGTGATGGTGGAGGTGCAGTTTATATAATTCCATTTATACATCAAAGGTTTCTTGTTACATCATACTTCTTATGGATCACACAATCTTTACAGTACCGGTACAGATGTAAGCATGAATAACTTTCTGTACACACACACAACTTTCAGAATGATAAGATGTGCCACCACATACATGCCCACCAAAACAAATGACAGAACAGTGAGCAGGGTGGTATGTGGTGAGTACCTGTGAGTCTAGGGCATTAGGGCAGCACAGAATTGCAATACAATCTCAGCCATAAATGTAATCTTTGCATAGTTCATTTTCCAGGCACAAGACTACCTCCTATATTAGCTAGGCAATAGATATAATAATGAGAGCACAAAGGGGAGGGTAGAGGGAAGGTGTGTGGCTGGGGTTGGGAGAATGTTGTATCCATCATTTACTGCACTCATAATCTGTCCTGGCCAGAGTTGTTTCAGTGTCACTCAAAAAATCCATATGCGTGACTCTTTGCTCTGTTCTTACTGGTTGGCTGTGAAGGAACTCGGAGCACTGTGTGGGACCCTCATGTCATAGTCTCTTCTATTTCTATGCCACTCGCTACCCCACCTGCCCAAAGACAAACCCGTTGATTCAGGCTGAGGGTCAGGTTACTATGTGGCTTGCTTCCCCGAATAAGGTACATCCATGGTGACCTGATGCAGTGTCAATACCCAGCTTCTCCAAAGAGTTACCACATTCCCATCGAGTCAACCCACACACCTGATTCACGACCATAATATACTATAATCAAACCCGATATATTGGTGTGGGAAAAAGTAGAATATGCTGAAAGTGGGTACTAGGTAGTACCGGTATAACATTTTCTTCCATAAATCTACACTCAATTTCTTTTTCTTCACCATGGTATACACAGCACCCTTTCCTTTGTCTCATTTCTGTCCATGTCCATATCACTTTCCGATTTCGCGTACTAGTCGGGCGGAGGTGGTGGGTGGTCTCCCCTCGGTGATTCGATCGTGTTCCTGCTCCAGTGCCAATATCCCTGAAACAAATATACACAAAGTCAATGAACATACATAACATTTTATATACAATTTTAAGACTGAGTGTTCCACACATACGTGCAGTTCAGTCTCTTGTCCTAATGGCGGCGTTCCAGGCAACCTTGTTAAGGGCTGCTTCACTTGTCAAGTTCTTGGATTTGAGATCGGCACGTATAGTCCGATCCCAGGTCTTCCTCGGTCCACCCCTTGGTGCAGCTCCCTCCACAATCACAGACCTGCATTTTTTCACCCAATTTTGTTCATCCATTCTCTCCACATGTCCATACCATCCCAGTCTACTTGTACGCATCACCTCGCTAATACTCTTTATACCTAAACGTCTCCTCAGCTCAACATTTTTATTGTTGTAGCAATAATTAGAAATAAATAGAATAATTAATAATAATTAATAATTAATAATAATTAGAAATATACTTCAAACTTTAGGAAACTATGTGGTATTAAGTTCTTGTTCACAAATCAGCCCTCAGTTTCTTAATATTTGTTCAGTATCAGATATACTGTAACTGCAACACATTCATGAATACAGATCTATATCAGGCAGATCCAATTGGGGCTTGAAACTGCTCCTCAAGTAACTGGTACTTGTAGCTTACAGCACAAGTAAATCAATGCACTCTTTTATTTCAATACAGACAACTTTTATTCTTCAACATAAACTAAGACACAAGTAATAATACAATATAAATGAAAAGTTTTTAGAAAATATGTTTTTTGAGCACCATCACATTCATAAATACATGTCACAATGGTGCAAGCGAACAGGAACAGAAATCTCTCATCGACTATGATTGACACTGGGTTGAGAGGTAGAATTATAGATTCAAAAGCTGTGTGAGGCATGCTCACAGAATCAGACCACATTGTGGTGTTAATGAAAGAAAGGATAAGGAAGGAGTGAAAATATAAGAGGTTAGAGAGAAAACTCACAATAGATTTTTTTCAAGAGGCATCCTTCATTCAAAAATGTTTGTAACAATTGGAGTTAAACTGTTGTAGGTGTAAATTTGTGAAAGATGGAATACATGTGAACAATTTAATGAAGAAAGTAATGCAACAACATACAGTAGAGGGCAATGCTGAAAGAAACTGTAAAGGACAAGGATGAGAGGATACGGTAGATATAGGAAGTACAGTACTGTGGATGAAGTATTAAAAGGTACTGTTCAAGAGATTCCATGATGAAAGCAGCTGAGAAAGTATGTGGCAAGAGATAAATAAAAATGAAGGAAAAAAGGTAACACATGGTTTAGCAAAGAGATGGAAGAAATAGTGAAAGAAAAGAAAGAGTTGCAAAATATTATGCTTTAAGAGAGTATACCTACAGAAACTAAAGATGCAAGGAAACAAAACTTGAAATAATGAGTGAAGAGGATAATACAAGAAGCTAAAGGGAAAACAGATGAGGAATATGGGAAGAAGAATAGTGAACAGTTTCTGAGTGATAAGAAATGATACTATAGAGCTGTGAATGAAGCCAGAGGGAGGAAGACTGAGAAAGAGGAACATGAATGGCAAGCTGGTGGAGGGTGACAGTGTGGTGGATGTGTGGAAAGATCATATTAGTAATTTAGCTGTAAGGAGTAAGGTGAAGGCAAAGATCTCAACCATGGGTACGGAGAGAGGTAGAATATACAGGGAAGATGAAAGATAGATAAATAGAGATAATATATGAGACACAATTATCAGACTTAAAATGGGCAAAGCTGCTGGACTGGAAAACATTCCAGAAGAAATACTGAGATTTGGGGGAGATGAAGATGTAGACATTAAATTAAATTGTAAACATTGCAAAATAAACAAACCAAAACTAGGACAAAGACAATATAAAGGCAAAAGAACTAATCAAAATCGCTATGTGGAAAAAACGCTTAAGCAAAATAAAATGATGAATGATGATGATGATTGCTAGAGGTCCTTTCTCATCTTTATGAAATTGTACAATGATAGCCAGAATAAGGTGAAAAGTGCATCCTTATGTTATACCCTATCAGTATAAGAGGATGCATTTCAATACTTTATTCTAGTTCTCATTAGTTGAGTTTATGTCATTTAAGAAGGATCTCTAAGGATCAAAGGGGTAAAAACTATCCAAAAACTCTCTAGCCCCCACAAGTGTTTCCTAAAGTGAATAATATTGTCAATCATAGCATGAATACACTGTCAAAATCTTCAAGGGGTCAATGATTCTGCCAGAACTAAGTACTCACCATTCCATCCTTCCTTATGCCTCTCGCAGCACAGTTCAACATGACGGCTCCATGTGGTGACATCCTGGTGCTGTCTATGCATCTCTTGAATGGCAACTGCATCAAACTGTAAGGCATTTTTATATTAACAAAAACACAAAACATACATACAGTAAAAAATCAAACAGAGACAATATTTTTGTATTTCAAGAATTTAAGAAAGCTATCTATTTATTTAGTGGCATGAATGATGGCACAAAAGAGAGAGAGGTTCTGGAAGTGTTAGTGAATGCCAGGCTGGATGTATGTGGAATGACAGAGACCAAATGGAAAGGTTCAGATGTGAGAGAGTGGGAGTGTGGAATGGGTGTGTGTGCTGGAGTGAGTGAAGGAACAGCGAGAGAAGGTGCATGTTTGTTTGTAAGTAGCAAATGGAAGGAATGTGTAAGAGAGTATGGGTCTGTTGGTTCAAGGATTGTGTGGGTGAGAATGAAAGTAGGAATACAAACGTGGGTGATTGTATGCGTGTATGCCCCGACAGAGGATATACTTGAAAGAAAGAAAGAGGAGTTCTGGATGAATGTGGAGGCGTGCCTGGAGAAGTTTGACAAGAACGAAAGAATATTTCTGATTGGGGATATGAATGGTAAGGTGGGTGATAGGAAAGTTGAGGGAGTGGTGGGAGGGTGGGGGGTACCATCAGAGGTGAATGGGAATGGTAGTGCACTTGTGGACGTATGTGTGGGGAGGAGGCTGTGGATAGCCAACACCTTCTTCCGACACAGAATGATCCACAGGTACACGTGGAAACGGATGTTGACGATGAAGGATAAGACAGTGGTGGAACGAAAGTCATTGATTGATTATGTATGTGTGGATGAACGAATGAAGAAATCTGTGATGGATGCTAGGGTGTATAGGGGTATTGGAGGGGGTCTGTCTGATCATTATGTAGTGGTAGCTAAGGTTAGGATACAAAAGAAGTGGGTGAGGAGAGCGGGAGGGAGGCGAGAGGAGGGTGGAATGGTGAGGAGGGTGGAGAGGTTGCAGGAGGAGGAAGTCAGGGAGGAGTACAGGAGAGCAGTGGAAAGACGACTAGGTGGGTTCGACCTGGAAGTTATGGAGGAAGTGGAAGAGATGAGCAATGTGTTTAAGGATGAGATCTGTGCAGCATGTGAGGAGGTGTGTGGAGTGAGGAGAAGAGGGAGGGGAGTGAAAGGTACAGCATGGTGGACAGAAGAGGTAAGAATAGCTGTGGAAGAAAAGATGAAAGCATATAGAGAGTGGTTGGGTAGTAGAGGGAATGAAGATTCCGAGAGACAGAAACGAGCGAGGTACGTGGAGAGTAAGAGGGTGGTGAAGAGAGTAGTGAAGGAAAGTAAGAGAAGAGTAGATGAGGAATTTGGAAGGAATCTGAGTGTAAAATGGAGGGAGAGTAAGAAACTGTTCTGGAAAGAAGTCAAGAAAGTTAGGGAAGGTAGCAAGGGAAACAGTAAGGGTGTGAAAGATAAGAATGGGAGAATGCTAGCCGAGAAGCAAGAGAGAGTCGAAAGATGGAGGGAGTACTTCAGTGAGTTGCTAAATGAAAGGAATGAAGAGCCAGCAAACATAGCTGGATATGGTATGGGAGGGAGAAGAAGAGAAGTAGTGGAGGAGGAGGTGGGGATCAGGAGGTCAGAAGTGTCGGAAGCCATGAAAAGAGTGAAGTTGGGGAAAGCACCAGGAACAGATGGAGTGTGTGGGGAAATGTTGAGGTATGGTGGTGAGATAGTGATAGAATGGGTATGGAAAATGTGCAAACTAGCATGGGAGAAGGGGAGTGCACCCGATGACTGGAAGACTGGCATAATAGTCCCCCTATATAAGGGCAAAGGGGAAAGAGGAGTGTGTGGTAACCACCAAGGAATATGTCTTCTAAGCGTAGTAGGGAAGGTATACAGTAGGGTAGTGATTGAGAGAGTGAGAGTGAGAACGGAGAAATGGATAGGCGACGAGCAGGGAGGTTTTAGGAAGGGAAGAGGATGTGTAGATCAGATTTTACCCTGAATTGTGTTGTGGAGAAGATCTGGAGAAGAAACAAAAGGTGTATGTTGCCTTTATGGACTTGGAGAAGGCCTATGACAGAGTGGATAGAGAAGGTTTGTGGAAAGTACTTAGAATATACGGAGTAGAGGGCAAGTTGCTGAAAGCAGTGAAGAGCATGTATGAGGGTGCAAATGCGGCATTACGTGTGGAGAGTGAGCAGAGCGAGTTCTTTGACCTGAATGTTGGTTTGAAACAGGGGTGTGTGATGTCCCCGTGGTTGTTTACTGTATATATGGATGGAGTTATGAAAGAAATACTATCAAGAGCAGTGGATGTTGGTGTATCGCTGAAAAGGGAGGGAATTGAGTGGAAGCTACCTATACTGCTGTTTGCGGATGATACAGTTCTGATGAGTGATAATGAATGGGAGTTGCAGGGTCTGGTAAATGAGTTTGGAACAGTGTGCGAAAAACGGAATTTGAAGGTAAATACGGGGAAGAGCAAGGTTATGGTCTTCGAAAGGGGTGAAGTCACAGAGTGTGAGGTGAAGCTGAACGGTCAGGCTATGGAGATCGTCAACTCTTTTAAGTATCTGGGCAGTGTGTTGAGTAAAGATGGGACTATGGATGAAGAGGTGCGGGAGAGGTTACAACAGGGGAAGAGGGTTGTAGGAACGCTAAAAGCAGTAACAAGAAATAGGGTGGTCAGTATGGAAGTGAAGAAGTCCTTGCATGACAGTGTGGTAATCCCGACACTGACTTACGGAAGCGAAGCATGGACGTTGGTTGAGAGACTCAGACCAAGAGTGAGAGCAGTGGAAATGAATTACTTAAGGAGTGCGTGCGGAGTTACATGGAGGGATAGACAGACTAATGAGGAAGTAAGAAGGAGGTGTGGTGTGGAGGTAGATGTGCTGGAAAGTGTGAAAAGGAACAACTTGAGATGGTTCGGCCATATGGAACGTATGGAAAGCGAGAGAATGACTAAGAGGGTGTACGAGAGCGAGGTGGAGGGACAGAGGGGGAGAGGTAGACCGAATATGAGGTGGAAGGATGGAGTGAGGAACTACATGAACGAAGGCGATGCTGGTTGGGGGGAGGGGCGTCGACTGACTGGGGACAGAGGTGCATGGGGGCGGTTCGTTCGTGGCCACCCCTTCGGGGATCACGGCGTCAGGCAATAGATAGATAGATAGATAGATATTTATCTGTATATTGCCTGACGACGTGATCCCCGAAGGAGTGGCCACGAACGAACCGCCCCCATGCACCTCTGTCCCCAGTCAGTCGACGCCCCTCCTCCCAACCAGAACTGCCTTCATCCATATTCTTCCTCACTCCATCCTTCCACCTCTCTTTCGCTTTACCTCTCCCTCTCTGTCCTTCCACCTCGCTCTCGTACACCCTCTTAGTCATTCTATCGCTTCCCATACGTTCCATATGGCCAAACCATCTCAAGATGTTCCTTTTCACACTTCCCAGCACATCTACCTCCACACCACACCTCCTTCTGACTTCCTCATTTGTCTGTCTATCCCTCCATGTAACTCTGCACGCACTTCTCAAGTAACTCATTTTCACCCCTCTCACTATTGGTCTGAGTCTCTCCACCAACGTCCATGCTTCGCTTCCATAAGTTAGTGTCGGGATTACCACACTGACCTCTTCACTTCCATTCTGACCACCCTATTTCTTGTTACTGCTTTCAGCGTTCCTACAATAATAATAATAATTATTATAATAATAATAATAATAATAATAATAATAATAATAATAATAATAATAATAATGTAAAGTAAGGTTTATTAATCCCGCACTTGGTACTGTTATTACATATATATATATACAAACCAATCTAAAGTGACAGTTCACTGAATTTCTAGCTTACATATTACAATATATAGTTGATTACTAAGATTAAGAAATAATGCTTTTCATTATTTAAGCAAAGTGCAAAGTCCCTCTGTTTATATACTTTTGTGTTATAAAATACATATCTCATTTACCATGGTGTATTGTAAGGTATTGCCTGATAGTGTGATTGTGTTTGAGAGTTGACAGAATTGACTTATGTTTTTCACGTTTAAATATTGTTAAAGAGTCATTATAAAACTTGGTCCTATACCTAACTGCAAGTGATTCAAGACCAAACCCTGAGACAGATCCAACTAACCTTTATCACTTGATCATCTTCCCTGAACCCTTCCGCTCATACCGCCATGCTGCCCGAGAACTTCCTTCTGTGAATCTTGTATTGAATTGTTTAGCTGCTGCTGTGGGTGTAGTACTATCTGTTGGAGGAACGGGAATATTAGATTACCGGGTATGCTAGTCTATTCGCTGTAAGTAGGCGAGAAATCATGAATTCTAATCCTCTCTAACTTGAAAAGGGCTAGAGCAAATTGGCTGTAAATTACCTCGTCGATTCTTTGGCTGACTCTTCCCATATGGTAGAAATATTAGCTCGATTCCTCTAGTCGTTTTGGAGTTCAGAGGTTAGAGGTTATGATTTCTCGCCTACTTACAGCGAATAGACAATAGTTATCAAGGAAAAAGTATGTACAGTATGTATGTATATACTCAAGCACATATCCCATAGCTGGGGGTGGCCGACTTGAGACAAAGACCGAACAGAAACAACACTTAGAGTTCCAATTTTTAGGGTTCGGGACCCCTTTCTCTGTCTCGTCTAGTAGGTGAATTTTACAAGAGGAGGAGGATTTCTAGCCTCCAGCCCCAGAAGGAAGAGTAGGACAGTAAAAGAGACATACGGAAATGGCTATAAGGTTAGATAGAGGATGCCGAACCTCAGTCTGGATAGGACCAGCCCTCACCCATTAAGAAAAAGTATTAGGATTAAATATTACTAATCATATTAATATTCCAGTGAAATTATTAAAGAGATTGTACTTCATCAGCTGATGAAGTACAGTAGATTGAAAGTCTAGCGGCACAGGGCAAATAAGTTCACATAATGCAATCTATCGTCTAATAATTATGAAGAGTCTGCAAATTGTAACTCCTAGCCTTTTGTAATTCTGAGGGGGCTTGAGAAAATGGGCTGTAAATTTCCATACATTTTCATTCATCAAGAGGATTCGGCTAGTACTCTAACCACTTTATTATCCCTGATGGGACGTCACAAATATTTTCTAAGTCCAAGTTCCTATTTACTCTTAGGTGATCAGTCATAGGTCGTGTCTTACCTCCAGAGTTTCAGCTTGGTGTTCGTGGAGGTAGTGCTGGTGTTGGTGGTGGCATTGGTGGAGGTAGTGGTTGTGGTAGCGTTGGTGGAGTTAGTGGTAGTGAAGGTAGTGCTGGTGGTGGTGGTAACATTGGTGGAGGTAGATGTGGCACTAGTGAAGATAGTGGTCATGGTAGCGTTGGTGGAGTTAGTGGGGGGGTGGTGTGGCATTGGTAGTGGTGGTGCTAGTGCAGTTAGTGGAGGTGGTGGATACGCAATCAAACAACGTAGACTGATCAACAGTATCCCACAAATCCTGAAAGCAAAAATGAATAAATTTACTTTGTAAGTTCAGTTTCTGTCAAAAAATAATTTGATGTTTATGTCTAGGCCTATATAGATAAAACAAACTAATAAATATTATATTCATTGGTGAAGAGGTGAGTCGGGTCATGGAGATTATGTTGTGGTGGGGTTGGTGACGAGAGTTGGGTGGCAGTGGTGGTAGTGATGATGGGAAGGATGTAGTGGTGGAGAGTGTAATATTAGTGGTGGGAAGGCTGTGATGGTAGTGGTGATGGGAAGGATGTGGTGGTGGAGAGTGTGATAGTAGTGGTGGAAAGGCTGTGATGGTAGTGGTGATGGGAAGGATGTGGTGGTGGAGAGTGTGATAGTAGTGGTGGTGGAGGAGGGTAATGGTGGTGATGGCAGGTGCTGGTGGAAGGTTGTAGTAGTGGGTAGTGCTGCTGGTGGTAGTGGTCGTGGAGTGTGGTAAGTGGTGGTGAAAGTGGAGAGTGCTGGTGATTGTGGAGGGTGCTGGCAGTGGTGGTGGTGGAGGGTGCTGGCAATGGTGGGGGAGGGTGCTGGCAATGGTGGGGGAGGGTGATAGTATAGTAGTGGTGGAGGGTGCCGGCTGACGGTGATGGTGGAGGATGCTGGTGGCAGATGGTAGTGGTGGAAGATTTGGTGGTGATCTACGGTCAACAGATCCTACATAAATGATCGACATTTCAGTATAATATCATCTTGCTGCAGGTTGTGGGTGTGGTGCACTCCAGTGTATAATTGTATGTATGTGTGAGAGAGAGAGAGAAAGAGAGAAAGGAGGGGGGGGGGGGTTAGCTGCCACCAAAATTCGTTCAGTCAAGTCTGGTGGTGGGGTTGGCAAAGATCTGTGTACGCCAATATGGGATCGAAACCCACCTTGACTATAGGTAGCGCCAACGAAATTTACAATAATTTTGATCCCTGGCCTCTCTGTAACTCAAAAGGGCCTAGAGCAAACTGGCTGATAATATCCACACCTATTTCCTGGTGTACTCTTCCCAAATGATAGAAACGTCATCCCGATTGCTTTCATTAATTTCGAGTTATAAGAAGTTAAGGGGTCAAGATAATTGTCAAGTTCGCTGGCATTAACTATACAAGAGTTTGCAAGGATTATGAATTGTCACATGTTAGCACAGATAAAACAAAAATATACATACATCAATTATATAAATAAATAAACCATACCACTCTCACTACTACTACTACTACTAGCTTCTGTTTTATCTGTTTCAACTTTGAGGCAGCTGGCAGATCCAACTAACCTTCATCATGCAGTTTGAGAACAGGCCTTTGTGGGTCATCCACTGAACTGCTATGGTGGGACAGTGGGAGTGGCGTCATCTGTTGGATAAGGACGAATATTAGATTACCGATATTCTTAGTTGTCGAGGGAAATGTTGTAGGTTTAATCATATATATAGTATACGAGACTCAAGTCAAACTAAGAGAGGAGTTTGATGGAGCCCCCTAACTATTAATTTTGCCTCAGAGAGAGAGAGAGAGAGAGAGAGAGAGCGAGAGCGAGAGAGAGAGAGAGATATGGGGTGGGGGAGATCACTTTATTGAACACCATTGTAATCATCCTATACTTAATCTGCATATTATTATTATCATTATTATTATTATTATTATTATTATTATTATTACAGCCCTTTATAACATTGTGGACCTCTCATGCCTGCCGTTATGCAAATACAGCCATTGGGATATATTTATGCATGATATTTACTACAGGTATTTAACCCTTTTACCATTCGAGGACGGCTATTTCCCTTTCATTTTGGCTATTATTAGACGATTTTATTCAGATTAAGAAGGAATTTTGGAAGTCAGAGGGCTAATCAGGATAGTTTTAATCCTTTTGATTACAAGAGATCCTTCCTAAACTGTATAAAATTGTCTTCTTATAGCCAGAAAATGATGCGGAAACGCCCCATCGTATCCTGAAGGGGTTAATAAATCATATACATGGTTTTATTACCGGTATTTAGGGCCTAATTTAAGGCATACATAATTACATTCATAAATAAGTGTACGGTCGCGCTAATAAGTCATGTCCCAGCTGTCATTATGTTTGGCTTGCTCTGTGCTGTATTAATGTCTGTGAGATGTTGGATAGGGTGGGTAAGTGTAGGAACATGTTTGTATAGTTCACTTGATATAAAAGAAATGAAGCTTAGATATTGCTGATACCAATTATTGATCAAAACATACTTGGTGCCGAGACATCACTTATTAGCGCGACTGTACATATTGATATTTGCACAATGAATAAGATGAGAGGTCCACGAACTTTAATGGGTGAATAAGATGAGAGGTCCACGAACTTTAATGGGTGAATAAGATGAGAGGTCCACGAACTTTAATGGGTGAATAAGATGAGAGGTCCACGAACTTTAATGGGTGAATAAGATGAGAGGTCCACGAACTTTAATGGGTGAATAAGATGAGAGGTCCACGAACTTTAATGGGTGAATAAGATGAGAGGTCCACGAACTTTAATGGGTGAATAAGATGAGAGGTCCACGAACTTTAATGGGTGAATAAGATGAGAGGTCCACGAACTTTAATGGGTGAATAAGATGAGAGGTCCACGAACTTTAATGGGTGAATAAGATGAGAGGTCCACAAACTTTAATGGGTGAATATACAATCACGTACATTCACCCCTTCTGTACCAGCGACGTTTTTTATTATATTTTTTTCTAGCTATATTTAGACAAATTTGTGCAGTTTAAGAAGGATCTGGGGTAGTAAAAAGACTTAAAGGTGGGGGTGCATTGGGTTGACTTAAAGGTGGGGGTGCAGGGGTTGACTTAAAGGTTGGGGTGCATGGGTTGACTTAAAGGTGGGGGTGCATGGGTTGACTTAAAGGTGGGGGTGCATGGGTTGACTTAAAGGTGGGGGTGCATGGGTTGACTTAAAGGTTGGGGTGCATGGGTTGACTTAAAGGTGGGGGTGCATGGGTTGACTTAAAGGTGGGGTGCATGGGTTGACTTAAAGGTGGGGGTGGATGGGTTGACTTAAAGGTGGGGGTGCATGGTTGACTTAAAGTTGGGAGTGCAGGGGTTGACTTAAAGGTGGGGGTGCAGGGGTTGACTTAAAGGTGGGGGTGCATGGGTTGACTTAAAGGTGGGGGTGCATGGGTTGACTTAAAGGTGGGGGTGCATGGGTTGACTTAAAGGTGGGGGTGCATGGGTTGACTTAAAGGTGGGGGTGCATGAATAAGATCGTCTAACAGTAGCCAGCATGCAATGAAAAGGATGTCACCGATACTGAATGGGTTAACCCTCTGAGTACCAGCGACGTGTTATATTTTATTCTAGCTACATTTAGACGATATTATGCAGCTTAAGAAGGTTCTGTGGTAGTTAAAAGGGTTGGTTGAGATAGTTTGAAGCCTTATTATTGCTAGAGGTCCTTCTTTAACTGAATAAAATCGCGTAATCATTGCCAGAATATAATGAAAAGGATGTCACCGGTAATGAACAGGTTAAAGAGGTTGACAATGCACACTCGGATGCTATAGTCAAAGTATATAGACACTAACAAGTAAACCTACCAAAACAATATTGGAACCTGTGACGTCAGTCACGTTGAAAGCTCCACGCTTGCTACCTCCTTATTTACTAACGGTGGTTCTGGTAAAATCAAAGCATATGGAATACTGGTATAATATACGGTTTTGTAACAATGGTTTTAATGAGTTGATAAAAGACTAAACAACTTAATTCTAGTATATAACTGGTCCTAATGTGTTCATATATATCGATATTGTTGGTGTTAATGAAGCCTTTCTCAGCATCTTCTGGGCTTCTGTTACATATATTATCGAAATATAACTTCTGAAGTAGTTTGTACATTATGCTATCATAAGTAAATATTACATAAATAATTTACTTCATATGAGTATGCAGTTTACCCCTATATTACTGCAATTTTTCAATAAATATGGTCAAAATACCGAGAGGGGAAAAATACACTCGGTAATCATATTATTTTCCTTATTTACACTTGAGTAAGAGTCTCGATACTCTGGTAAGCAATCTTGCGCAGGTTTATGTGTGTATGTATGGTTTCAATTATGTACTGGAACCAACTTCACTTGTGTCATTGCTGTTAAACATACATTACTTTACACAGAAAATCCTTTCCTCCATCTTCCTTAGCCGTAGATAATAAAGTTTTCTTTGGATAATTTAGTAAAGAAAACCGAAAATGTATCATTTTAGGACTGACTATAATAGTTCACCATTATTTTCGGTATAAATTAATAATGATAGGTCTTAGTTGATGTTGTTTTTACTTTGAAATATTTGTTTTATATTTATATAAGCATACAATTAACAAAATGTCTCCAAAATAAATTAACAGTGAAAACAGAAAGTACATTTTAGATCGTTTCTCATTGTATTCGTCTGCGCTGGGAGAGGCTTTGGCCGCAGCCGCCATGCCCATACATTTGCGCCTGATCACACTTGTATTTTGAAGTGCTTTACTTAATTTGATTGTAATAACTAACCTAACCAGCTGAACCTAACCTAATGCAATACAATTAAGTACAAAATAAGTAAAAATACATCGAAATACAATCATGATTTAGTACGAATGTAGAAGCATAGTGGCTACGGCTAAGGTCTCCCACTCCCCACTTCTACAGTAATAATACTCCAGATTTTGGAGCGAAATATGTTGCTGGTTATGAAAACGTGACAATAAGAGGATGCAGAGACATAGTAGTGTTTTAAGTTTTCATAAAGTATCGAGGAGTTCAGCTGCTAAATTATTTAATTTGCCATCAGGTAGAAATAACCCCAAACTATAGCCACAGTATACCATGAGCGTGACGTCACTATTTTACAAGACTTACACACTTCGGCGCCCTTCAAGAAATTCGAGTATACAGTAGGTTTACTTGTTAGTGTCTATATACTTTGGCTATAGTCTCTCGCCCACTCATATGAATTCCTGGACCCCATATGTTTTTTTTCTTTATGCAATTATGCAAGAGAGATTTGATTTGATTTGATTCTTTATTGAGATAGTACACATACATAAAATTACAAATACATTGTCTCAAAAGGGCAAAGGTGATTATACATTCCTTTACCCTACTCATATTTTACTTACATGTAAACACACGAAAAACAAAACATTAAATATAAATCTTAGAATAACAAACCAAAGCCAAGCCGGGGCTGGTTCCTACGGCTTATTATATTCTTGTAAATACCCAACATAAAAGAGAAAAGGTTCAGGGTAATACCCTAAATCCCAGAAAGGGTTCTTAGCTACCCTAATTTCAATCAAAGCTTCCTCCCGCCCCAGATAATCCCCTGTTTCCGGGGAAAATCACACCCACTTTTGGGCCCCACTGTTCTACAAGAGAGAGGGAAGGGAGGCGATGGGAGGGGGAAGGGGGCGATGGGAGAGGGAAGGGGGGCGATGGGAGGGAAGGGGGATGGGGAAGGGAAGAGGGGGAGAGGGAAGGGGGAAGGGAAGAGGTGGGCGATGGGAGGGGGAGAGGGAAGGGGGGCGATGGGAGTGGGTAATGGGAGGGGGAGAGGGAAGGGGAGGGAAGATAAGAGAGATGCAGAGAAAAGAGAGGAAAGGGATTAGTGGTGGAGGGGGAGGGCGTAGAGAAAATTGAGGCATTAGGTGGACTGTGGTGGGGGTCGGGGAAAGGGAGATAGGGGGGGGGGGGGGTGGCAGAGAGGAGAGAGAGGTAGGGGTTGTGGTTGGAGTCGAGAGGGGGTTAAAGTGGTAGTGGTTATTTTTTGGTGTATACATTTATTTATTTATTTTCTATTAACCTCGCGAGACCTCCAACAAGCTTAAAAAACACCCCCTAGACCCACCTTCAAGATCAATTTGTATTTTTTTCAGTAGAAAAATTGTCCCGGCCAAAGGCCGACTCCTCCTAGAATTACAAGCTCGCTTTTGCTCACCAGGAAACATTCGACAACTAAATTGCACGAAAGGTCTTTATATTGACAAATAAATGGGACGAAAGGTCTTAAAATCGCCAAACTAATGGAACGAACGTCTTAAAATCACAGGCGTCACAGCTAATGGGACTAAACATGAGGGAGAAAAAGCAACTACTCCCTCTTAAGTAAAGGGGAGGGGGGAATGAGAGGCAAGGGAGGAGAGAGGAAAGGGCATGGTGGTGGTGGTGGGGGGGGGGGGGGAGAGTTAACCCTTTCAGTACCGATGTCGTCCTATTAACTAAACTCTGGCTACTATCAGACAATTGTATTCAGCTTAATAAAGCTCTCCAGCAATTAACAGGCTTCGAACTATCTCACTTAACCAATTTTACGATAATATTCAAGGACAGTAGTGCGACGTTATGAGAAACAATTTATTAGGGAAAATAGGCACCAATAGATTCGTCATATTTTTCTCCATATAGTCCGCATGGAGGATTTTCGTTATCAACAAATTGAAAAATACCCACTTCACAGACAAATACACCAAAAATCTAAGTCAAAGCGGGGGTGTGGGGGCAGCAGCCCCCACCTATAATATTAGGTTAGGTTAGGTAAGGTTGTTAGGTTAGGCTAATGTCCTTTCAAAGGGGTATAGTCTAGTAAACACTAGGATAGCCTATACCCAGTCAGAAGTAAGAAGAAGAAGAAGAAGAAGAGTCCTGCAGTAGTCTCCTTGAATGTTACCAATTTTACTACCACAAATCCTTCCTAAACTTCGCAAAATCGTCTAAATATAGCTGGTATAAAATTAAAAAGACGTCGTCGGTACAGAAGGGGTTAAGACAACGGGAAGAGGGAGGGAGACAACGTAGAGGTAAGGGAAAGGTGGGGGGGGGAAGAAGGGAGACTGTTGGAGAGAGGCTACGGTAATAGATCTTCACCTCGTTCGCTAGTTTACAGCTGAAATAATTAATATATGGTTCCCTGTACGTCCACCGCATCTCAACCACACCTAGCCAACATCAAAGACATATTCTAACTCTACCTGTACGCAAAATTCCCATAAATAATAGATACACGATTATTATGGTGGGATAAACAAACAGAAAACGGGACTGCTGGTCTTACATCCATCGTTTCCTTGCACTACGGCCAATATAATACACTTTTGACGACCTTAATATTAGTAGAAGTTCAATAACCATCCATAATGCCAATATATACACGAAACTGTCGCTATACGAACCTTCTATGCGGTAAAATGCGAAGAGTTAGCGCCGACACATCCACCCACTAAGATTAAAATGTCAACACTGATTGATGACGTCACAGTAATTCTCCCCCCTCCCCCTTTCCCCCACCCCAATCCACGAGTCCAAGTCTTATTTTCAGCTTTGAGTTAATTGATTAGCCTAACTTCCGTATTACAAAGTTCAATATTATCTTAGCACATCATCGGTTGTATCGTAAGTAATTGAAAGTCGTAGTGAGGTGCATAATAAGGCAAATGGTAGCCTACATGGATATTTGGTTTGTAAGAAACTGAATAATTGGCATCTCTACCAAATCCCCCTATAAAACAAAGGAAGTCAATCTTCCGCGAGAGTAAAATGAGACGTGCGCTCTTGGACACACATTAACCCCTTCTGTACCGGCGACGTCTTTCGTATTTGATTTCAGCTACATTCAAACGGTTTTATGTAGCTTAAGAAGGATATATGGTAGCTAAAAGGACTAATTGAGATAGTCTGTAGCTTGGTAATTGGTAGATGTCCTTCCTAAGCTGAATACAATTGTCTAAAAATAGCCAAAATAAAGTGAAAAGGACGTCGCCGGTACAGAAGGGGTTAAGGCTTTGCGCTAGCGAAGTTACATCGGACTGAATCGACTCTTGGTTAAACCATGGACTCGTCCTGACTGTCGATAGTTCGAGCCCGGCTGAGAGTATAAGAACATATACTTTATATACCGGCACTACATATTAAATAAAAGTAATAGCAATGGGTTATCTTACCTGGTTATCTTACCTGGTGGGCTTCCCGACCCTCGGCGGTATGCTCAACCAAGGGGGAAAAAAAGGGCCCCCCGGGGGGGAGCCACACTACTGATGCGCCAGGTCATTAGTTCATATAGACTTGTTGATATATGAAGGTGAATGTGAAGGTATTGAGGGATAAGCCTTTACAACGGCACCTCGAATCTATACATTCTATTTTTCCTATGTTTCTGAAGAGTATTAGAGAGGGGAGAAGGGGTGTTGGAGAGAGAGGAAGCTGTTGGAGTGGCTTCCTATGTTTCTGAAGAGTATTAGAGAGGGGAGAAGGGGTGTTGGAGAGAGAGGAAGCTGTTGGAGAGAGAGGAAGCTGTTGGAGTGGCTGTCGGCAAGGTTAATAAGCTGGATAGTGCATCATTAGCAGCAACTTGTATGTCAGATAGCAGCGATGAGGATAAAGACGAGAATATTACTGTAGGTGAAATAAAATAAAGCCTAGTGGTGTATGCTTAGGACATTGAATACATAAGCTATATTGTCATAACTACAGGGAATATGACAGAACCATGATAAATTATACAAAGGAATGTATTATATAAAAACAAAAAATACGAGTAGTGTGCGTGTGATGATAAAGCATTTAGTCTTCCATTAAAAAGTAATTTTCTTTGACCACGTGTCGTTTTCTTCCATTTATGCCGGCAGTAACGATGATATACTGGGAAAATGTTTGAGACGAAAAACCCACAACCCGAACACGTACAATTATAAGAAACACAAAAACACACCCGTAAACATAAATTTACACTCACAATTACATACCCCGGTAATTATTACCAAAACTACCACTAATTATTTCTCAATATTTGAAGGCTAGTATAGAATAAGGATGTTGGATAAATATTTACCTATGGTCCCGTTAAAATATCCTCAAGTATCCTATTAAAAACTGTTCAGGGGACTGGTTAGAACTTGTAGGATGTTCAATTGAATGTCGGAAATCAGTATTTACTGAGAAATAACAGTCTTAAAATGCGCTGTGGGTCACCCAGGGTCCCTGCCCTCTCTTTCCCAGGTAATGTTATGTTATATTATGTTATATTATACGAAGTGGCTACGGGACACCACCAGGGGTGTCACGCCGGCCAGCCAGTGAGGCTGGGCTGCGTGACACCAAGGTCCATAGATACTCAGGTCAACCCCCGCGCAGCTCAGTGACGTCACACTATTGTACCAAATGAATGAAAGAGAGAATACGCTCGCCGCTCTGCCTAGCTCCGCCCCCTAACAGCTGCGAGACGTTGTAAAAGCTTATCCCTCACACAGTCCACACAATATCTGGACTGTGATCCCTCAATACCTTCACCTTCCCGCCTATACACTGTCACAAGCTTATAATACTTTGTATATTTGTTTACCCGGTCCAATAATTTTCATATCAAATGTAGGCTATTACCGGTACTATATTACTATTATAATATTATAATATTATATTTAGCATATACAAAATGGGATAACTATATTCAGGTTTAATTTATAGGTATTGGTTATTGTTCTAATTTCTTCTTACAACTAGGTTGCACAAAGCGGGATAAGGATTTCACAAAATTCGGTACACACATATTGTATTAATATATACATGTGTCTATTAAAGTTAAATTATGAAGATTTGGACTTAGAGCACTGACAAGACCTGCGTCCAGTATCATCGTAAGGTTCCGTAAGGTTATTATGAAGAACATTGGACAGGTTACAAAACAATAATAGCATAATAACATAATAGAAGTGAGTACAAAAAGCCTGTTGGCCCATACAAGCCAGATCCCTCTCACACCTAACTCATCTCGTATTTATGCCTTTCTAGTTTGATGTTGAAGCTCTCAAAATTAGCCATATAAATATATCTCAAATTTAGCCTTATAAATACATATCAAAATTAGCCTTATACATACAGTACATGGTCAGTAAATTGGTAGATAAATTTTAATATTAACAAATGCAAGCTATTAAGGATAGGGAAGATTAATGCAAATGCAAAATATAAACTAGCTAATATGAAATTATAAAACTCAGAATGTGAGAAAAAGCTATGTGTCTTTGTTGGCAATGATTTAAAACATAGAAAACAGTGTAATGTATTAGCGTTCGTAACAATGCAAACATGATTTTCTGGTTCATTTCAGGGAGTGTGATTAACAGAATTGTTGATGATATCTTAAAACTTGACTTGTTATTATCTCACCATGATCATCGTTTATTGTTGTACTATTTGCATTATTTGTACTTTTATTTTTACGATTATTATTAATACTATTATTATTATTACTATTATTGCTGTTATTGTGTGTCTTAAAGCACTGTTCTATACTGCTCCAATATTATTATATGTTTAATATGCGTTTCGGCAATATTATGCTTATAGTCGTTAAGAGTAGTTCCCACATTACTGTGTTCTGTTGTTAGCCCTTGATTTTATGTATTTTGTTATGATATTGTGTATTGTCTACTACCCAATCCCCCCCCCCCCCTCTGTCCTACCTGTACCCGCCTATCAAATTGACCCCCCTCTCTCTCTCTCTCTCTCTCTCTCTCTCTCTCTCTCTCTCTCTCTCTCTCTCTCTCTCTCTCTCTCTCTCTCTCGTCTCTCTCTCTCTCTCTCTCTCTCTCTCTCTCTCTCTCTCTCTCTCTCTCTCTCTCTCTCTCTCTCTCTCTCTCTCTCTCTCTAAATTTAGGTGCTCTAAAGAGAATAATACCCACCCACATAAACTCACCTATTTCTTTCAGTGGCGATCTGGTGTTCATGGTTGCATCACGAAGTACATTGTCTTTTGCTTGACTGTTGAATTGGTGAGTCGTAGGTGTCTGCAATTGTGTGTCGTTTTCATCTCTAAAGCGCTTCTGGCCTCTTATGGACTCACTTTCAGAGGCAGGCATATGTAGAGTAGGTAATGCTCCAGGTTGAAATCTTATTTGGTTGTGTGGTACTGGTAGTCGTAGCAGTTCATATTTCAAGTTTCTTTGAAAAGCACTTGATTCAAAATGTTTGCCACAGATTCTTGCACATTGTGGAGTAACTCTGTTTTTTTACCACATAATGTAATCCATTTGGCCCTCAGTTGTTCATCTTTGGGAAATAGATGGAATGATACATTTCCTTGTTTAATGAATACAGACTTGCACCCAACAACTTCACAGTATAACGGCATTTTGTTCACTTACAATAGTAGAGCTACACTGTCACACGGCATTATGGTCACTGTTGTATTATAAAATATCGAAGTTATACTTTCACGGCACGAAGATATAGAAAACGGAAGATGCTGCTCCAATGGCTGTGATTTTGAGAATGAGCGGGAAGAAACTGGTGACCCCTTCACCCTTCAACGCTCTGACGTCATGCGCGCGTATAGGGAGTTTAAGCGACCCCGGGGGTTGACCTGATGTATCTATGGACCTTGCCCAGGTCAAGCAGATTCACATGAGAGTGTGCTCTCCACTCGACCACCGTGGCTCCGTCTGAACTGCGATGCAGTAGGAATATCACTAAGGTCTTCTGTTGTAAAAACTGATGCAAAGAAGGTATTGAGGGCATTACTCATTTGTACTTCGTCTTTGGTGTATTCTCCATTATCATCGACTAACGGTCCAATAGTTGAAGTACCATAAATACTTTCTTCTTTCTGATGTAACTATAAATTTATTTCAGGTTTGTTTTACTTTGATTCGCAACATGTACGGTAACTCCAGAGTGTTTTTACTTTGTTTAACCCACTGAGCCCTGGTCATTATTAGACGATTTTATGCAGATTAGTAACGGTATATGGAAGTCAAAGGGTTGATTGAGATAGTATTTACCCTTTTAATACCCACAGATACTTCCTAAGCTGCATAAAATCGTCAAATGATAGCCAACATAATCTGCTAAAACGCGTAAGAGCATCAAAGGGTTAGAATTCCTGTTAATAAATGTCACCCAAGTGTAAACAAAGATTAATATCGACGTTTAGTTAAGGGGGGTCACAGTTTTTTTTTTTTATCTTTCTCTCCTTTTCTCTCTTTCCCTGGCTTGTATCCATTCGGCCCCATTCAGCCAACTGTTTTAAGACGTTTATCCCCAGCCAGGTGTCGATTTCTTCCTGGCGAGCGATAGCGAGCCAGCATTGTATGGAGAAATCCTGCTTCGCCGGAAACATTTTTCTATCGAAAATGTACAAATTTAGCTTGCTGTCAAAACAAAAATATATATATGCTGGCTCGCTACCGTTCGACAGGAAAATATTGACACCTGGATGTGGTAAACGTCTTAAAACAGTAGGCTGAATGGGGCCGAATGGATACAAGCGAAAGAGAGAGGGAGAGAAAGAGGAAAAAAGCGAGGTGGGGTCCCTTAAGATTGTGACTACTACAATAATGGTTATATATTTGTTAATATTGCAGCCTATCCTGTGATCGTAATAATAATGGAAACAGCGTATATATGCACTGTTGGCTAGTTAGAGAGAGACTGAGTGTGATGATGCAGGTTTTCTCCATTATATAACGACAAAACACCGCTACATCCGCCATCAAAAGTCGCTACAATGTCGCTAGATACAGTACTGTACTGTTAGATGATTTCATTCAGCTTAGAAAGGGCCTCCAGCAATGAAGAGGCTTCGAACTATCTCCCTTAACCCTTTTTACTACCACAGATCCTTCTTAAACTGCACAAAATAGTCTAAATACAACAAGATTACAATGAAAAAGACGTCACCGGGACAGTAGGGGATAATATTGTTACAAAAAAGGAAAAGAAGTCTCAGGCACTTGACTGTTTAATAAAGCCGCTATCACACGAGCGCTTTTTCCGTCAATTTTCCATGAGCAAGTTTGTTCTCGTATTATTTCGGGACATGTTCGCACTGGTATCGGTAACTAGACTGAAGGTAGATTATGTTAGGCGGCTGAATTCTGATAAAGTGTAATTTTTTAAGCTTCCAGACCATAATTGCCCGTAAAAATTGCTCGAAAAAGGGCTCGTGTGACTCCGGCTTTAAGCAGTGAACTCCAGAATGTAACTAGAATTCAGTTTACTAGATATTAAGGGGAGACTGGCCGTTTGTTTGGTGTATTAATTCATGTTTTCATATATTTTGTTTAGTTTCCTCCCTAGACCTCCATCAAGCTTAGAAAAACACCCCCTAGACCCCCCTTCAAGACAAATTTGTAAATTTTTCGGTAGAAAAAGCCGGTTCCACTTAAAATTGCAGGCTCGCTATCACTCGCCAGGAAATAATCGACACCTAAATGGCACGAAAGGTCTTAAAATTGACAACGAAATTGGGCGAAAGGTGTTAAAATCGTCAAACTAATAGGCCGAACGTCTTATAATCTCAAAACTACTGGGGCTAAACATTAGGGAGAAGGGGGTCCAGAAAAACGGTTTGCCTCCCCTTAACTCTTTCAGTATCACGATGCCCTTTATTTTGTTTCTGCTAACGCTAGTCGATTTTATGTAGTCTTTACTGTCCTACTTTACCTTCTGGGGGCGGGGGGCTAGGAATCCCCCTCCCCTTGTAAAAATTCACCTACTAGACAAGACAGAGTAAGTGGCAAGGGAAAGCAAAAGTGGTCCTGGACTTTATATGTTGTTTCTGTTCGGACTCTGTCTCCAGCCGGCCACACCCAGCTATGGGGTATGTGCCTGAGTATATACTGTATATATATATATATATATATATATATATATATATATATATATATATACATGCGTACATATAAAACACTGTCGAAATCCATCTCCCTGATCAGGATTCGAACCTAGAGTATCAGAGTTGACATCTCGGCTACAATAACCACTACACCATTAGGTCAAAAAAGCTCAAAGGGGCATTCACACATTCAAGAGAATGTGTAAGCTTTTACAACGGCACCTCGTAGCTACTACTACATACTTTCCTATTTTCATCATCACTACTACTATTACAATCATCACTACTACTGTCACCATCACCACTGCTAATGTCATCATCACTACTACTATTACAATCATCACTACTACTGTCACCATCACTATTAGCCTACTACGATCATTACTACTACTATTACAATAATCACTACTACTATTACAATCATTGCCACTATAATACTGTCACTATCATCAATACTACTGTCACCATCATCACTTCTACTGTCACCATTATTACTACAACCATCACCATCATCACTACTATCATCACCATTATCACAACTACTACTATCACCATCACCACTACTACTGTACCATCGACTACTACTATCATCATCATTAATACTACTATTACAATCATCACTATCATCGTCATCACTACTACTATCAAGATCATCACAACTACTATCACCAACACCACTACTATCACTATAGGTAGCGCCAACGAACTTGACAATTTTCTTGACCCCTTAACTACTCATAACTCAAAAGGGCCTAGAGCAAACTGGCTGTAAATATCCACACCCATTTCCTGGTGGGCTCTTCCCTAATAATAGAAATGTCATCCCGATTGCTTTCATTAATTTTGAGTTATGAGAAGTTAAGGGGTCAAGAAAATTGTCAAGTTCGTTGGCGCTACCTATACTATACTCAAACACACCATCATCACTACAGATCATCATCACCTTGACAAATACTACCACAATCACCAACACCATCACTACTGCTACCATAATCACCACTACCATCAACTTCTGTGATGTATGTGCGCCTACGGGGCACACACAAACACACGCACACAGAACGCCATCATCATAACTACTGCCACAGAAGAAACACACACACAAACATGTAAAGTTTGGTGACATTTCATCGGGCGGCCTAGGAGGAGGTTCCGGACGACGAACATTTCGGCCAGCAGTGTACCAATATAAGGGGGGATACCACTCTGCTTACGCAGAGTTTATTATAGATGTTGATCAAAAGATATCTCCAATATTCCAGATCGAAGAATAAGACTCGACACTCCAATGTTGTGTTCTATGTGAATGAGAGACAAAAGGCACAATATGTTAAGGTTACCCATTAAAAATAGTTTTCTTTAAACAAGGTGATTATAGAAAATGAATATTAACAGTAACTTAATAAAAAATATAATCGTGGTCTTAATTATTTATATTTATCCTAGAAAGCGCGGTTTTAAATATAAAATCGTCTGTTTTAGCAACTCATATAATATTGCGTATATATTTATAAACACCAAACCCATTATAATGCAAAAAAACAAAAAATTACAACTTGATAAAACAGCTAGGCTACACTTCATTCACTCGCGCCCAGAAAGTCATCACAGCAACATCTAAAATTTCTACATAGCGATTTTAATTAGTTATTTTGTCTTTTTACGGTGTTCGTATACGTTTTGGTTTGTTTATTTTGCAAGTTTTGCATTGTAATATCTTTGCAGTCCAGTTGACGATGACTGGTACCTGTTCTGAGGTAAGCATTCCGCTTCAGAAGTGTACAGGTCTTAGTCCAAGGTACTATGTATATTTAAATGTATACAGTGACAAGATGTGGTTTTTGATAGACTCAGGAAGTTTTACATCAATAATTAATTTTTGAAAATGTAATAAAATGTGGAATACCTAAGCAAGACATTATTGCCATTAATAACACAATTGAATTTACTGAACAAAATTCAAAAACTTACGAAAATGATAGCAGGAGGTGTGGTGGAGTGGTCTTGCCACTGGCCTGGTAATCCAAAGGTCCCGGGTTCAAATCCCGATGTATCAATGGGAAGATATTATTGGGATGGAATTTGTGCTGTACCTGGTATCAGTGCATTATCACAAGCCCACCGAAACGTCAATAAAATACCCTCATTGTTCCCTGATTAAATAGCACTGTATGAATATTCCCATATTCAAAATATGCTATAGGGGTGCAATGCCTGGTGAGTTATCTGCTCAACAGGTGGCGTTGTGTGTGTGTAAGTGTGAGAGTCCGAGTGTAGGGGTGAGACAGTGAAGCACGGGAACGAGGTGGCTTCAGAGATGGGGTCGTTTCGGGCCATGAGTGAGCACCGTGCCTCATGTGAAGGCAAGATGACAGGTGCTCGTTGTACTCTACGTGCTTCACATGTCTCACTCCCTAGACTGGAACAAGACCTCACGGGCTTCACTGTTCATTGTAAAGCGGTGAATGTTAAGGCTCTCAGCCTATGCCCGAGAGGAAGTCAGTTGGAATATAGAAAAAAAAAAAAAAAAAAAAAAATATTATAATTTAGGTAATATATATGGGGTTAATGTACAGAGTCCTGGTTCTACAACTCAACTTTCCGCAAATTTTGTTGTAGCCACTGGAAAAGAATCAGTATTAGGTTGTGACTTTTTATATCAATTTCACTGTACAATAGTGCTATCTCAATCTTCCCCACGTCTAATTATTAGAAATACTTTATCAAAAACACCTGAAAAAATGCCTCTTAGTGTTCGGCAGCGATGGTGTGATGACTTTATGATAAATGGACAGTTGGTGAAGGATGTTCTGATAGATATGGGGATGAATGCCAACGCAATGAGTCGTACCTTGGCAGAGTCGCTTACATTAAATATCACACCAAAAGACTCACCACATGAGGTCGATTATATCTTTTTTAACGAAGTGTGTTGTTTCCGTGATGAAGCAAGAAATGTTCCGGTAAAGAGATTATCATCAGGGATAAACACTCTAATTAAGTTTGATATCCCAGACACTAATCTTAGGCCAAATATTATCATTGGTCTAGACTCCCTTGAATACATGATTCGTAACGATGATGATGTGTCACTATACCCCATACCCGATCTCTGATCACAATGAGATAGTTAATCCCCTGGAAGTTAATCCTTCTATCACCATTAATCCCTCTGACACAGCTAGTACCCCAGGCACGGTTAATCCCTCTGACACGGTTAAGCCCTCAGACATGGTTAATCCCTTTGGCCAGGTTAATCCCCCTGTCACGGTTAATCCCCCTGAGACGGTTAATCCCTCAGGCATGGATACTCCCCCTGACATGGTTAATCCCTCTGGCACTGTTAATCCCTCTGACACGGTTAATCCCCCTGACACGGTTAATCCCGCTAGCCCAGTTAAACCCCCCCGTAAACCTTCTTCCTCAGTAATCCAAACCATCAAACAGAGGATGACACGGGGCTTCAAGAGTCACCAAGGTCGTGCGTCGGTATTTCCGCCGGAAGCGCAATTAACCCCTTCTATTCCGGCGACGTCTTTTCAGTTTTATTATCGCTATATCTAGACGATTTTCTGCAGTTTAACCCCATCTGTACTGGCCAACCTCGATTTTTTTCACTTTCTATCCCTCTCTCTTTAACTTGTATCCATTCGGCCCCATTCACCCTACTGTTTTAAGACATTTACCCCCATCCAGGTGTCAATATTTTTCTGGCGAGCGGTTAGCGAGGCAGCATATATATATTATTGTTTTGACAGCAAGCTAAATTTGTAAATTTTTCGGTAGAAAAATGTCTCCGGCGAAGCCAGATTTCTCCATACAATGCTGGCTCACTATCGCTCGCCAGGAAGAAATCGACACCTGGATGGGGGTAAACGTCTTAAAAAAGTAGGCTGAATGGGGCCGAATGGATACAAGCCGGAGAGAGAGTGAGAGAAAGTGAAAAAAATCGAGGTGGGCCCCCTTAACCAAACTGGTTCCTAAAGCATGGTGGTTCACACATACAAGAGTCGACGCCAGAGTCCAGCACGAGTGAGCGAAGAGTGACACTCTTCGTGGATCTTCGTGACTCTGGCAAGAACCAGCCTGAGTAAGGTCACTGTTCCCGATTCACCAAGAGTCAACAAGACTCCTTACGTGTTCATCCAAGAGTCAGTACGAGTCACGGAGAGTCAACAAGAATCACGGAGAGTCAACAAGAATCACAAAGAGTGTAACACGAACCCAACACGAGTTGAGTAAATTTGAAAAGTAACGGTAAATTTTCCGGGCCAATTAACAAAGAGTCTGTACGAGTCAACACGAGTCAACAAGAGTGTAACAAGAGTCAACACGAGTGTAACAAGAGTGTAACAAGTCACTAAGAGTGCTCCCAAGAGTGGCCCGGATTGTGCAGGTGCCTGATTCACCCAAGAGTGTAACAACAGTCAACACGAGTCACAAAGAGTTATGCAGAGTTCAACAAGAGTCAACACGAGTCACGAAGAGTCAACACGTGTTGACACATGTGTCTTTCAGACTCTTGACATGGACAAGAAATTTCATGCAGGCATGAAATTTCTAGACCAAGTCACGAGTCCCCAGGACACACCCCGATACCAACACGACTCACACTAGTGTAACACGAGTCACGAAGAGTATGCCCGAGTCATGGCCGAATCTGAAAATGTCCTCACTCGTGCTGGACTCGGGCACCGACTCTTGTATGTGTGAACCAGTCTTTATGAACCAGTTTGATTAAAACCTCAATTTTTTCCACTTTCTCTCCCTCTCTCTTTGGCTTGTATCCATTCGGCCCCATTCAGCCTACTGTTTTAAGACGTTTATCCCCATCCAGGTGTCGATTTCTTCCTGGCGAGCAATAGCGAGCGTCGTCTGCATAAAGTAGGGTCGGACACTCTAGGTTCTGTACCATATCGTTAATGAAAACCAAAAACAAAACAGGCCCAAGCACTGACCCCTGCAGCACTCTGGATGTGACACTCAATTTTTCAGACTGTGCTCCTCTTATTTCCACCAACTGTTGCCTACCAGAGAGAAACCCTTTAATCCTTAAAGACAACAACAAAAACCACCCCAGCGTCGGTGAAATGGAAGCAATATGTAATATGGTTATGGCTAATTTAGATAAAGTGGACTGTATATTATTGATATTATGGAAACATTAACCATATAGAATATTTACCCTTAGATGAACTCAGCTGGTGATTGGAGGATGGCGGAAAATAGGCTAGATGACTGGAAGTGGTTAGTAAAGTAAACAGCGTATGAAAAGAGGCTACAATAGGCTAGGATAGGCTAGATATTTACATAAAGTTGTGCTAATTAACAAAGATGATAATGTAGTGACTATATGGAGTAAGAGATGAAAAGTGAAGCGAAAACACCTGGTGAAGTAACTATGAAAAGAAGGCTTAGCGTGTGTAGCTGGGACGGAGGTTGGTTGGAGAGTGCGCGAGCGCGTTATGTTTGTCTCTGTCGTGACATACCGCGCACGCGCATAACATATGGAAAATGTATCCCATCTTCTTTACAATGAGATACTTACAAACAATCTTAAATAATACAAATATATATATATATATATGGGAATTTTAATCTTACAATACTTTCCCATTTACAACTATAGAATAATATATTCCACCCAATCATGGAACATTCGACCAAGGTTATGGAAGCGTTCAACTTAAGACTACGGAACGATACGTAACGCTACATCAACCCAGATTACGTAACATCGAGACTGTTCATACTAGTTTGAGTACACTAAGTATGGACATATTCCCACCAACAGAAAATATACAAAATTTACATGATTAGATTTGCCCGAAGGCAATCTTATCCCGCCAAGCTTGGGAGGATATCTGGGCTGCCTGTCAACGTGGGCGTCCGCCGGACGCGTCAACAGGCTGCGCCGAAGTAGAAGCCAGAGAGGGGACATCAATGGATAACTGATCCGAGGGGGTGTCCTTGCGATCGAGGTCACCCTCAAGAGGATATAGTCGTACTGTTGGCCGTGTCATTACTCCAGTCCTGGTGCGAACCTTTGCTACCCGAACCTCACCATCACGACCTGGTAACAACTCCTCTATCCGACCCAATTTCCAAAATGCGCGCGGGCCCTCCTCATGGATGGTTACCACGTCCCCTACCCTAGGCCAATGACCCTTTAATGGCGTTAGTTTATTTTTATGCGCTTCCCTTAAAGTCACCAGATATTCTGTTGACCAGCGATGCCAAATATCTCGCGATAATTTACGAATATATTTGTAGCGGGCCGATATCACGTCCTTACTTATGTAGTCTGGATCTTCCATAGTATCCTCGTCATGCTCTTCAGGAAGATCCCGCAGTCTGTATCCACGTACCAGTACTGAGGGTGTGATTAGAGTAAGGTCTTCCAAATCACCAGAAGCATAGTATAGAGGGCGATCATTTGCGGTGGCTTCAATCTCCAAGAGTATGGTGTTGAGTTCCTCAATCGAGATGAGAGCTCTACCCAACACCTTCTTCAGACCCGCCTTCATGCCTATGGCTCTCTCCCCTATGGCGCCAAACCAAGGTGCTCTGGCGGGAATGAAACGCCATTCACATTTTACATCCGCTAGGCAGGTCTGAATCTTAGGATTGTTGCTCACTTCTTTAAGATATGTAGATGCCCCTATGAAAGTCTTTGCATTGTCACTCAGCATGATACGCGGATATCCCTGTCTACTGCAGAATCTTCGGAAGGCATGTAGGGAGCTATCACAAGTGAGGTTGGTGACCAGTTCCAGGTGAATTGCCCTGGTAACAGCACAAGTGAAAAGTATCATATACACCTTAAGATTGGGTGAATCTTTCACAGGGATTGTTCCACTGTAGTCAACCCCGGTAACTTTGTAAGGGTCACCTGGGGTGGTTCGCAGGTTTTGTAAGGGAGGAATACCAACGGGATCATAATGTGTTCCCTGTACTCTTCTACACTTTAAGCATTTGCGAAGGACTTTCTTGACCACCTGCCTGATTCTAGGCACCTACCATCGTTGTCTTACATAGGTGACTATATGACCAACCCAATAATGACAACAGAGTCGGTGACACCTATCGATGATAAGATGGGTGAGGGGATGATTGGGGGGCAGCAGTATTGGATACTTAATTGCCTCAGAGAGGGCTGCCAATCGTCATCTGCCTCCGCAATGTATCAAGTCCCCCTTCAAGTGTAAGCCCAGCTGGTTGATCAGGTTATTCCTAGACTTTGTTCCCTTAACCATTAATTTATATTCCTGCGTATATATTTCTTGTTGACAGAGCTTATGTAATAATTTATCTGCAATTCTGATCTCCTTCACATTGAGGTAAGCACTACCTGTGGGCGGTGTGCCTTTAATTTTTGCTTTTACATTTTCTACAAATCGTATCACCCATGCTGTAACACGTTGTAACTTCTCATAGCTGCTGAATCTATCCCAGTCCCATAACCGTGTGTCTTCGTCAGGCACCGAGTCAATTACCGGTGCCACAATAGCAGTGTGTTGCTCGCTCAAATCTATATTCTCTGGCCATTCGTTGGGATCATTAAGCCAGCATGGGCCATTCCACCACAACGCAGAAGACTTGAGAAATTTAGCAGAGACACCACGAGTAATGCAGTCACTTGGATTCTCTTTGGTAGACACATACCGGAACTGTGCGGTTGGGAGCAGGGTACGAATTTCGTCGACACGGTTGGTGACGTACACTGGTAGCTTCTTTCGGCTATGTAACCAGTAGAGCGTAATTTGGCTGTCACTCCATATAACTGTCTCCGAGATATTTAGCAAATTTTTAAAAGTTTCCTCTACAAAGTGAACGAGTCTAGCAGCCAACAGAACTGCAGTCAGCTCTAATTTTGGGATGGAAAGGGATCTGATCGGGGCGACTTTCGCCTTCGCTATGACTAGACGGCTGCCACTTGTGTCAACAAAGTATATGGCGGTGCCGTACGCGACCTTGCTAGCATCTGAGAAGGCATGAATGGAAACAGGATGGTCCATGACAACTCTCCGAGGAAAATTAAAACCCTTACAGAGACGAAGATCCGAAATAATGCCTTCCCACTCCTCAACCAGATCGTCAGTCAAAACCTCATCCCAACCGAATTTTATCCTCCATAATTGCTGAAGGAATAATCTCGATTTGATCGACACCGGTAGAACTATCCCCAAGGGGTCAAAAAGTTTAGCCGTCATACTCAAGCAAATTCGTTTTGTAATCTGCGAATATTGCGTGTACTGAACGCCGAATGAGAGGGTTCGGTGTCCGCTTTCCAAAACAACCCTAGCACTCTAACATGTTCCTGCTGTACAGCCGCCACACCATCCCGTTGCAGTACAGTCCGCAAAACAGAATTATTAGTCGCCCATTCACGCAAATGTAGATGGGCGTCATTCATAATTTCTCGGACTACAGCATAGGAATCAATCAGGAAATCTTCTTCATTTCCTGTACCCAGTAAATTGTCTATGTACAACCCTGACCGAATCTGATGAATAATCTGCGGATCTGCACTGACATACGACAAATGTTTTAAAATGGTGGCGTTTAAAAGGAATTGGGAACAAGTCGCGTACTGCGGATCTGCCTTGCGTAGGCCAGTTTGGGGGAGGGGTGGGGGTGGGGGGGGGGCAAGCTTGCGTGCACGAGTACGAATGTGCATGTACGAGCATAAAGCATACGAGCATCTGTACGTTTGTGAGTGGAAATATGTGTTTGTATATTGGATGTACAAAATTAATAATGAATGTACAATATGTTTGTGCGTGTGTGAGTGTGTGTGTGTGTGTGTGTGTGTGTGTGTGTGTGTGTGTGTGTGTGTGTGTGTGTGTGTGTGTGATAGAGAGAGAGAGAGAGTAATTCACATGCCTTGTCTTTGTGAATGTGTGTTTGTGATTAGGAATGCGAAATGTATTTGTGCGTGTGGTTCTGAAAGAAAATTAGAGTGTGGGTATGATTGTGGGAGGGAATATCAATGTGTGTGTGTGTGTGTGTGTGTGTATTCGGATTGGAAATGTGAAGGCGAGTGCGTAGTTGTGAATGTATGTTCGAATATATGTGCGTTGTCGAGTGGTAATCTAAAAGTGTGTGTGTGTGTGTGTGTGTGTGTGTGTGTGTGTGTGTGTGTGTGTGTGTGTGTGTGTGTGTGTGTGTGTGTGTGTGTGTGTGTAGATATATGAATATAAATCACCGAACTTGTTCGTCAAGGTGAATACACGCAATGCGAGTTTATGACATTGTTGGTAGGAATACGAATATGTGTTCCTGAATGATTTTGTGCGTGAAAATGTGAATGTGCCTGAGTTTGTGTGTGTTTATATAGTGAATCAACATGGAAGATAATAGGTAAAATTTCTCAGTAGCCAAAATAAAGTAAAAGGGACGTCCCCAGTAAAGAAGGCTTTAAAAGCACCTACCCTGCCATGTATATTTCTACTCACAAATATACAACCACGTGCTCACACACACACATACACAAACACACCTTTATATTCACAATCACAGAAACATTTCGTACTTTCATTCACAAACCCATACGTAAATACCTGTATTTCCATCCACACCGTTACCATTCATTTGTACACACACACACACACACACACACACACACAGATACACACACACTGAAGAATTTAAATTTCCCAAGCTTGGAGGAGAAGAAGTGTGAAGGGTATAACAACGATTTATAAAGACTTTTTTGTGAGGTAACCTGGTAGGATCAAAGGGCACGTGTTTAAACTAAGAACAAATAGATGGGAATACGATATGAACAAATTTAGCTATAAAATCAAGCTTTGTATACGTGGAACACTTGTGGTGGTGTCCCGTAGCCTACCCAGTGTGGCTGGGCTGCGAGACACCACTGGTAGTGTCACGCAGCCCAGCCAGTGAGGCTGGGCTACGGGACACCACCAGTGGTGTCCCGTAGCCCAAGGTTAAGAGTTGTATCTCTTAACCTTGCCGTAGCCCAGCCTCACTGGCTGGGCTGCGTGACACCCCTGGTGGTGTCCCGTAGCCACTTCGTATATTATATTAAAATATTATATTATATTATATTAGGGTTAGGTTAGGTTAGGTTAGGTTAGGTTAGGTTAGGTTAGGTTAGGTTAGGTTAAGTTAGGTTAGGTTAGGTTAATCTAATCTAATATAATATTTATACATTTTGGGCAGTGGGCGGGGCCGCGCGTATGTGGCGGCGTACAGGCCCTCCCGTAAAACATAGCAAATTTTAAGACTTTTATTTCTCAGTAAATACTGATTTCCGACATTCAATTAAACATCCTACAATTTCTAACCAGTCCTCTGAACAGTTTTTAATAGGTTACTTGAGGATATTTTAACGGGACCATAGGTACATTTTTACCGGATGTTGCAAAGATCATAAGTTTCAATCTCCGGAGATATATTTTATGTACACTATATAAAGTACTGTAAAAATAAAAAACTCTCCCAATAACTCTCCCTATTGACGGCAGTGAAGCTCTTATTAAGCCCCTTACTGTTAAAATAGATGCTGATTTCAATAAGTCATGGAGGGGTGAGGGGGGCAAAGCCCCCCCTTCAACCCATCCTGTATCCAAAGGCAAAACAAATTGTATATTTACTCTGAAAATTACTTACATCTGAGTGTTTTAAGATCGTTGGGTAATGGGAGAAATAGCATTTTCCGGGGATTGTAAATAATTTCAACTACTGTATAATGATGCAAACTACCTAAAACCAAAATGAAAAACCATGGAAAAATTAGTGGTAGTTGCGGTTATATTTTCCTAAATTTGTTACCTACTGTATATTGTTGCGTCTCCTATATATTTGTTACCTACTGTATATTGTTGCGTCTCCTATATATTTGTTACCTACTGTATATTGTTGCGTCTCCTATATATTTGTTACCTACTGTATATTGTTGCGTCTCCTATATATTTGTTACCTACTGTATATTGTTGCGTCTCCTATATATTTGTTACCTACTGTATATTGTTGCGTCTCCTATATATTTGTTACCTACTGTATATTGTTGCGTCTCCTATATATTTGTTACCTACTGTATATTGTTGCGTCTCCTATATATTTGTTACCTACTGTATATTGTTGCGTCTCCTATATATTTGTTACCTACTGTATATTGTTGCGTCTCCTATATATTTGTTACCTACTGTATATTGTTGCGTCTCCTATATATTTACCGAATCATCAAATACACAACCGAAATAATAGTATGAGCAAACCTATTCGAATATATAACTACCAAAAAGTATCTAAGGATTAATGATAATTAATGATTAATGATTAAACCGATGGGCCGGTTTTCTGGACCACTTTCTCCCTTATGTTTAGCCCCATTAGTTTTCTGATGTTAAGATGTTTGGCCCATTAGTTAGTCGATTTTAAGACCTTTCTCCCCATTTCTTCGTCAATATTTAGACCTTTCATGCTATTTAGGTGTCTATGTTTTCCCTAGCGAACGATAGTGAGCCTGTAATGTTGGAAAAACCGGCCTTCGGCCGGGAAATTTTTCGGTTTAATGTTATTTTGGTTCAATGTTATTTTAATACCACGAATTTTGTTGATATATTTGAAGATAAATATTGAATCTATATGCTCTAAAGATCATAAGAAAATTTGTTTTAACCCTCGGCAAAACCTAATAAAAAAGTATGGTACTAAATTGTCTTTTTCGTAACAAGGTTGTCAATACGGTACTTTCAGTCATCGATAGCTGTAAAGATCATATGAAAATGTGTTAAACCCTCGGAAAGACCTAATATAAAAGTATGGTACTAAAATTTAATTTTCGTAACAAGGTTGTCAATACAGTACTTTCCCGTTATCATTGTACAATCAAGCTGAAAATTGCAGATTAAACACCATAGACTTCATCGACTTTTCTTTCACATTCGTATAATCAACAGCCAATTTTTTTATTTTATTTTTATTAAGGGAGCAATCAACGAGCGGGGGTGTGGGGGCGGCAGCCCCCACCCATTATACTAGGTTAGGTTAGGTAAGGTTGTTAGGTTAGGCTAATGTCTTTTCAAATCACTATTGGGGGGTGTGTCTCAACATTGATCGATAGGCCTAATGGGGAAAATAGGTTTTCCCGAGATTTCTAATTAATTACAAATACTATATATTGATGCAAATGACCTATTTTGTTTATAAAAAACACTGAAAATTTGTGGTATTAAAATAAAAAAAATCCGTTATTTTAATACAACGAATTTTGTTGATATATTTGAAGATAAATAATGAATCTATATGCTCTAAAGATCATAAGATAATTTGTTTTAACCCTCGGCAAAACCTAATAAAAAAGTATGGTACTAAAATGTCTTTTTCGTAACAAGGTTGTCAATACGGTACTTTCAGTCATCGATAGCTCTAAAGATCATATGAAAATGTGATAAACCCTCGGAAAATCCTAATATAAAAGTATGGTACTAAAATTTTATTTTCGTAACAAGGTTGTCAATACGGTACTTTCCCGTTATCAATGTACAATCAAGCTGAAGATTGCAGAGTAAACACCATAGATTTAATTGACTTTTCTTTCACCTTCTTATAATCGACAGCCAATTTTTTTATTAACTCCTTGCGACATATATGACGCGATCACGTCATATGAATAAAGGCCGCATCATACAGAGGCCGAACGTACTAGGACAAAGTCCCGAATAGGATGACTTGCAAAAAAAAATCAAATTTCAGGCGGGTCGGGTATATTCTGCATAATTCGGCATACGTTCCGTACTATTCGTGGGTTGGTCTGATGTTGGTCTGATGTTGTTCATGTATGTTGCCGACATTCCGGAGAGTCGGGAAAAATTTAGTGGCTACACTAAATTTCTACGAACATTCGGGTAAAAAAAAAGTTACAAAATGGTCGGATGTTGGTCGGGAATTATTCGTAACTCGTTCGGAAGTTGTTCGATTAATTCGTAGTTCGGTCATCTGTTTCGGGACTTGTTCGGTACTTTTTTCAATTGCCGAATTTGTTAGGAACTACCCGAACAAATCCCGAACAATTCCCGACAAAAATTCGATAAAATTACGATGATCCCCTCGTATTCCAGAATAAAACCCGCACGAGTTACGAATTTTCAGAACAAGTTACGATCAAATTCAGACAAATATACGAATAATGTAGGATGTCTGCTCGATGTATCTTGTTTAATTAGGAATTAAATCCGAATTGATTTCGAACAAGTAGAATAGCCTCCTTCTAAAATTAGAGGTTCGCTATTGCTCGCCAGGAAAAAATAGACACCTAAAAGGCACGAAATGTCTTATAGGCTAATAGTGATAACAGAATGAGGCGAAAGGTCTCAAAATAGCCAAACTAACGGAACGAACGTCTTAAACCTCAAAACGAATATGCTAAACATGTGGGCCTCTTCTAAAATTAGAGGTTCGCTATTGCTCGCCAGGAAAAAATCGAGACCTAAAAGGCACGAAAGGTCTTATAGGCTAATATTGATAACAGAATGAGGCGAAAGGTCTCAAAATATCCAAACTAACGGAACGAACGTCTTAAAACCTCAAAACGAATATGCTAAACATGTGGGAGAAGGGGGTCCAGAAAAAGCGAGCATGTTATAGATACCGGTACCGTACCTCTGTTCTGCCTCTGGGTTCGAACACTACGATTATTTATGGGTATATCGTTATTCTGGCCTTCATTAGTTGCTTTTATTGAGATTAGGAAGGACAATAATTAGGTTAGGATACGTTAGTCTTACGTTAGGTGGTACATTATAATACAGTAAACTCTATTACAATACTTTGCTATTATAGCCTACATTTTGTCTAGGTGTATTTGAAAACGAATGAGAGGTGGAAGGATGGAGTGAGGAAGTACATGAACAAAGGCGGTGCTGGTTGGGGGGAGGGGCGTCGACTGACTGGGGACAGAGGTGCTACAGTCGTAAAACAGTCTGATGTTGTTCTCATAATGTTCTTCTCTATCGGTTGTTTGTCATATCTCATCGGTTAAGTTCGGTTAATTATCCTAAAGCATTCCAATGTCATTCGGATCTGTGTCTGATGATTCGGGTATGGTCGAAAATCATTCTTTGCATAACGAGTGTAAGTTCGATTCATGTTCGGTAGTTGTTCGAGATTTTGTCGTAGGTCGTTCTTGACTATCGGATATTATTCTGAACTCGTTCGGGCCATGTTCGTAATCTTCAAATTTCGGGAGAGTCTCGGCTGTATTCGGTAAAAATTTGCAAGTCATCCTATTCGGGACTTTGTCCTAGTACGTTCGGCCTCTGTATGACACGGCCTTAAGTCCACCAAAAACTCATATGACGCGATCGCGTCATATGGACTTATCTCTATACCTCTCTAATAAGTTTATGGCTTGATTTTGCGTCATATGAGCTCAGTAAGTCCGATAAGTTACCATACGATAAAACCGTTGGTGGCAACCTCAGCCTCCTGCGATAATTCTAACGGCCGCAGTGTTGTTGTGAGTGTAGTGCGAGGCAGTGGCAATGATCCTGGGGCTCCTGCCTCCTCGGACTTACTGGAACATAATATGTCTGAGGGAGTTAAGGGATTAGTACTCAACTAGTGGGGGTGGCAGCCCCCACCCATAATACTAGGTTAGGTTAGGTAAGGTTGTTAGGTTAGGCTAATGTCTTTTCAAATCACTATCGGGGAGCGAGAGTGTCTCAACATCGATCGATAGGCCTAATGGGGAAAATAGGTTTTCCCGAGATTTCTAATTAATTACAAACACTATATATTGATGCAAATTACCAAATGTGTTTATAAAAAACACTCGGAAAATTCGTGGTATTAAAATAAAAAAATCCCATTTTTCTACCGAAAAATGTACAAATTGATCTAGAAGGGGGATCTAATGGATTTTTTTTTTTTTTTTATTTGATAGAGGTCTAGGGAGGAAACTAGAAAAATAATGAATACATGCAAAAATCGCCCAAAAAGTGAACCATCTCCCCTTAAATGAGAATGATAAATCACCAGTTATGCAGTAATACATACCTTATTATCGAAAAACACAATAATGCCCCGGAAGATTCGTGAGCACCAATCTCAGACTATACTCTGTTCCACATACCCTGGAGCCACTTTTCGGAAACCCCAGTCCTTTCCCCACGAGATCTTTCAAAAACTGAATACATTGAGGCAAGAAATGGGTGATCACTGTCGAACGAACGATCTTCAACGCCACAGAAAGATGGTTCAGTGATGCGTGCTTCCGTACCAGCAAAGCAATTAACTCTTTCACAACCACTACGTAATTGAAAATCTTGTCAAAATCCATGTATGGTATCCTGGAATATATACAGTATATGAGGAGTTTAGAAGAGCAAGGCCGCATAAGCCAATGCCCCCGTATTCTGAAACCACACTTAAGTGTTGCCGTAAACCTTCATGAATTAAATAAAACGGAACAAAATATAGTGATCTTTCTGAAACTGAATGATAGTTAGCCCTCTATCACAAATTAACACTCATTCCCATCTTTTAGAACCCAACTTAAGTGCTTCCCTAACCCTATATCGAACGAAGATAATACAACCGAGTCCAAATTTGTGATAAAGGGCTAAATATCATTCTGTTTCAAACAGAGCATTATATTTTGTTTCTGTTTATCTCTTTCATGAATGTTTAGTGCAGAACTTAAGGGTGTTTTTTTTATTATGGGAGCATTGGCTTATGCATCCTTGCTCCTCTATGCTCCTCATATACAGTCATAGACTACAGTAGATCTGGACTGGACACGAAAATAGAACTTTGTAGTAAGGGACCCAAAATCGAAAAACGAACCCCCAAGTTCGAACCTCGAAACTGCGAAAATGGGATCTTTTCGCTCTTTCGAGGTTCGAACTTGGGGGTTCGTTCTTCGATTTTGGGTCCCTTAACTGCAAAGTTCCATTTTCGTGTCCAGTCTAGACCTACTGTAATCTATGATACCTGCATATATGGGTGTATTGAAACAACACTTACAGACTTCAAGTGCTAAGTACAGATTCTCTATTTATCTATCAATCTATGTGCTGAGGCCCAATCCCCATTATGGGGGTAGCCGACTCAAGACAGAGCAAGAACAGGGAAAAACTAAAAAACAACATAAAATAACGAATAAACACAGATTAAAAACACAAATTCACACACATCTAGGTCACCCAGGAGAAGACCCAGAGACCAGGGTCACCAAGGTCGATCCAGCACTCCCCTGGCCCCCGACCACCCGGAGAGGTTCCGATCTCAGCAGGCAGACATGCAGCGGAGCTAAAGCCACAAGCCCTCCCACCACACTTCCAGGCGCACCCTTCATATTAATCGTCTCCCCGGGCCAGGCGCCTGATGGACTATTATCTAGTCCAACTTGCGCCCGACCCCTTACTCCAAATGACCACGTGTTCACTCAACTATTCACAAGCATTCTCCATTCACTCCTGTCCACCACCACTTCCCCTGCCTGATCTATAGTCATTCCTCTATCATCCAAAGCTTTTCTTACACAGTCTCTCCATCTCAATGGGGGTCTTCCTGCCCTTCTATGTCCCCTTGTACCTGACTCACATATTCTCTTTGTAAGCCTTTCATCTCCCATTCGTTCAACATGACCATACCAGCTCAGCACCCTTCTGTCCACTCTGGCTGACAAATGTTCCTGCTGCCCCACTCAGATTAAAAAACAAAAAAATCACTTTATTCTATAATGAAATATAAAATAATTAAGCATTAATGATATACAGGATATACAGTAAAATAATCAGTGTCGTCCAAGCATGTGCTATAAGCCGAACACTGGCATTGGTCTCCCCCTTCATCCCCCCCACCCCCCATCCTCCCCCGCCCCCTTTCTCCCCCAATCTCCTAGTTTATACCCAGGAATGTTGAATTATAAACATAATTCGTTTTTGGGTTGACATAATGTAATTTATGTTCCCTTCATAAACCATTTACAACTAAAATTATTTTCTGTTAATATCAAACATTTATGTATCTTTCTTTCAACATAGGAAACACCGAAGGTATCTTGGATGAAACAAATTACGATCTTCAAGTGGTCTGCAGATATTACTGTCATATGTTAGTAATTATTACCAATGTTGAATGATAAATAGAACCACAAAATATGGGCACTACGAAGTTCTTGCCCAATGTTATTTAATGTATTGTACAGTTGTGAACATTTATTCATGTACAAACATATTCGAAGCGGTCTCGGGTTCAATTGAATCTCCTAACTAATTTATACTGGGTATTTGAATTTCAGAGATTCTTTTAATCAGTTCGACACTTCTAAATCTATCAGAATTAATTACCACTGTTGTACAGTCACGAGCATAAATGCTGCGATATCAACCAGATAACGTCAACTCCTTCATCACTAGGGGTTTATACGAAGCTGAATAAAATCGTTTGACGGTAGCTAGCATGAAATACATAAATAATTGTGAGTTTGAATACAAAGTTTTGCAATACCTTTGGAGACAAAGGGGCGAACATTATTTGATTGGTGTCGCAGTATTTATGCTCGTGACTGTACATGGTCATTACAGTGTAATAAGAAGATTAATTGGAACAAATACTGTATAATTCCCATCAAGTGATGTAATTCAGTTTTGAAAAATTATTCGAGGCGTTTTATGAAGCTTCGGATTCCACTCGAATCTGCTCAAATATCGAATTATCGGCGTCGACATGATATCATGCCTGTTTTCCAAATATCTAACCTATTATTTGTACAGTACAATCGTTACACACCAATATTGTCAGTAATAGTCGATGACGTTATAATTGAGACAATGAAGGAAACTTCACTTCACACACACACACACACACACACACGTCTCCCTTTGTCACGCTTATTTTCTTTACCTTACATAAACATGGATATGAGAGGTTTATGTGTGTGTGTTTTTATGTCTGTGTATGTCATTCATTTTCTTTAACCTCACTCTTGTATAACATGAGTGTTTGGTCAGGTATGCGTGGTCACAATTGTACGGTATATAACATTTGGCTCCTATAACTTTTCGTATTGCTCGATGACTCCTCATTCCTGAACATAACTGTACATGCAGTATACTATCTTCATTAAATACGTAACAATTGCACGAGAACGATCAGCCCCCAATAGAACTACACTTCATAAACGATTGAATTACCTTCTGCTTCGTTCAGATACCCGACCCAGACTTGGGCATCAGCATTATGTCCCATGACCAGAGTTACAAATGTTACATATTTTGTTTACGCTAATATGTTGCTAATAATTAGTATTTTTCTGCTAACCACATAATATCATCACCACATTCTAAGATACTTGTATTTCGTAATTACTAATGTGTGAATAGGTAAACCCATGCTTTCCCTTTAGCTAAGTCGATAATAAATAGGTTTATCATGTATTAATAATTTAGTGCTTTACTTGTAACCCTGTTATGCTGCATTTCTAAAAAGGCATTTATCTCTAAAATAACACATTTATGGGAAAAATGTGATACAACAATATGTGTTAATTTTCCATTTTACAATGTGTTCGTCATAGTCTGTAACAGTTGTTTCAATACACCCTATATATATATATATATACTGTATATATAACGCATACGCTAATCTCGGAATATGAAGTAAATGATCGGGAATATAAAATTGTAACTGGTATTTGTGTTCTATTCGTCTATTAATAAGAATATAAGATCTACATTGATTGACCTTCAGGATGTTTAACCATCTCACTAAAAAAAGGGCACGTTGATAAGGTTGCACTGTTTTATTTCTGCGGGCCCACAAATATTGACTCTGACATTTCTTAAAAGATCAAGTATTTTCTGCGTTTTAAAGAGTCTATAAAGGTTAGGAAAACATGGAATAAGTAAACTTAGAGTTATGTTCAGTAATGTTAATTATATCAGAGTTATTTCATTTTGTGATGTATATATTTATTTTATTTTATTTTATGTTGTATTTATTGTTAGGTCTATTGTCATGTTTCTTTGTTGTGTGAATTTGTGTGTGTATTTTTGGGTTCCAGGGCAAAAACCCAACGTGCAAAACCCCAATGGACAAAACTCCAAGTGGACAATACCCCAGTGGACAAAACCTAACCCCTTATATGAAAAGTGGACAAACCACCAGTCACCCCCACCCCAGCCACCTAACCTAACTTAACCCTTTCAAGCTCCAATACGCGTTTCTGTTCTGTTTCTGGCCACTATTAGACGATTTTATTCAGATTAGTAACGGTATATGGAAGTCAAAGGGTTGATTGAGATAGTATTTACCCTTTTAATACCCACAGATACTTCCTAAGCTGCATAAATTCGTCTAATGATAGCCAAAATAAACTGCTAAAACGCGTCAGAGCTTCAGAGGGTTAACAAGGATTACAGTATGTGGGTTGTGGAGTGTGAAAAATATAATGCAATCATAAAAGCGTTTTATTTTATAGTTTATGTGTGAGACTGTGGGTTTTGGCCACTTTTGATATAAAAAGTCAATGTTCATTATTGCCTGATCTCGAGGCTGTTCCTCGAGTTAAAGGGGGATGGTCATATATAATTACATATGTATTTATCTTTTTATTATTATTTTCAGTTTCCTCCTCAGAATTTCATAAAGGAAAAAAAAAAAAAAAAAAAACGCCCCCTTGACCCCCCATTCAAGATCAATTTGTACATTTTTCGATAGAAGAATGTTCCGGCCAGAGGCCGGTTACTACAATATTACAGGCTCGCTGTCGCTCGCCAGGAAAAAAATCGACATCTAAATTGCACGAAAGGTCTTTATATTGAGAAAGAAATGGGGCGAAAGGTCTCAAAATCATTAAACTAAATTCTTAAAATCTCAAAACTTGTTGGACTAAACATACCTCCCCTTAAGAATTGACCCCTTGCGAGATTCAGGCTATAAGGAAGTTAGAGGTATAGCCAGCGGGAGGTTTTTAAGCCGGAGTCACACGAGTCCTTTTTCGAGCAGTTTTTACGGGCAATTATGGTCTGGAAGCTTACAACATTACACTTTATCAGAATTCAGCCGCCTAACATAATCTACCTTCAGTTTAGTTGCCGATACCGGTGCGAAAATGTCCCGAAATAATACGAGAAAAAACTTGCTCGTGGAAAATTGACGGAAAAAGTGCTCGTGTGACAGCGGCTTTAGTGTGTTCCCTAGACTTCCATCAAGCTTAAAATTACACCCCCTTGACCCCCTTTCAAGATAGATTTGTATATTTTTCGGTAGAAAAATGTCCCGGCCGAAGGCCGGTTCCTCTTAAATTACAGGCTCGTTTTCGCTCGCCAGGAAAAAATCGACACCTGAATGGCACGAAAGGTCTTAATATTGACAGAAAGGGGGCGAAAGTTCTTAAAATCGCCAAACTAATGGGGCAAACGTCTTAAAATATCAAATGCAATGGGGCTAATCATAAGGGAGAAAGGGATCAATATAAAAATCCCTCGAGTGGAAATCTCCCCTTAACATATATTACCAGCTAAAATACGCTCGTAGTACATTTACAACAAATACATAAAACCTAATTTATCATACCTGCTATATCCATCAGAAACCTATTGTATTACTGTATTATACCGCGATGTTCACGGCTCCAACTTCCTTTTAGCCTGAAACTCCCAAATGGTCCACTGCGTATGGTAGACTAAAATCATTATAATCAATTCCATTCCTACGTAAAATACCCTCAGAGGTCACGAGCTTGATCACATGGAAAATCCTTTGGTCAACCCTTTTTCGGAAGTTGTTGGTCACCTTCCCATAATTGATTACTTGCGAGTTTCGTTCTACAGTGAGCCCCGCCATTAGTGAAGAAGAATTATTGGAAAAATTGTCGGTATTACATGGGGGGTTAACCACCCTAGTGGATGTGAAGCGGATGTTACAGCGCCCGAAGGAAGGTGGAGGAGGTGGGGGACTGGACCGGGACAAGGAGTCCAGTGCTCCTTCCGGTACTGATCGTGTGGCTTCCGCTATGGTGAGATTGAGGTTTCTGGGGCCTAGGCCTAAACGGATGTTACTAGGCCATGTGTCTTACCCTGTCGGCAGATTTGTCTTCCCCATGTTGAGATGTTTTAACTGCCACTCGTTCTGCCATGGCGCCTTGTCCTGTAAAAACAAAGTGAGGTGTGCGAGATGTGGGGGCTATCACCATATGAAGGCGGGGGAGGCCAGCTGTTTCAATGACCCTCGATGTTTATTCTGTGGTGGCCCTCATCGTGTGACGGCGAAGTCCTGTCCAGTGTACCGTCAGGCTTTTGATATCCATACACAGTATCGGGATGGTGATCTTGGCCTGTCTGATATGAATGTGCAGTTGATGGAACTCAATACTCAAGGCAGATATAAAGTGAGGGCCCCTGCTCCGACCGCTGCAGTCACGCCGCCACCCCAGGTTCCAGCTCCCCCGAATACGCGGATGTCGAGGCCTGTCCAGGTGGAGACTACGTATGCGGCAGTGACATCTCCCAATCGCTACGCCCTCTTGGAGGATGAACTGGTCGGGGTAGTCGATCCTGATGCCGGCAGGTTGGATGATGATGAGTGGGCGGAAGTTCATCAGGGCTCCGTTTATCCACGGCATGGCCAGTCCGGTCCACACCCCCAACCAAGGTCGCCATGCCACAAACCAGTCCTGCCAGAACATCTTCCGCCAGGCAGAGGGGTGGCTCGTCCTGCTAGGATCGACCTATTTGACCCTCCGGACCTTGATACCCAGTCTCCTCCCCGGGCTCTCTCACAAGCTCCTGCTGCACAGCAATGGCGTTTTGCACAGGTGCCCCCGCGAGGTGAAGCGGGGGCGGGGTCTGCTGCCTCCCGGTGCCCTGGACCTAGTCCGGATGACTCATTCATGCGGCTGTTCACGGACTTCCTGGACCTCCTGCATGACCTGCCGTTTAAGGATGCATGTCTTCGACTCTTGCCTAGGCTTGTCTCGCTGTTTTCGCGATGATGTCTTCCACGTCTCTCCTGCAGCGTTTCTTCTGGAATGCACGGTCACTGCTTAGGAAAACGCAAGATCTACGGACAACTGTTACTAGACTGTCCCCAGTGGTGGTGGGACTTTGTGAGACCTGGCTTACCCCTACCCTCACTTTTCGTCTACCAGGCTTTCAACTGTTTCGGGAAGACCGTTGTGGCAGGGGCGGAGGTTTGGCACTCCTCATCAGAGACACCGTTCCATGCTTACAGCTGCCCCTCCAGCGTTTTCGTGGGGGGGTCTTGGAAGTCTTGGCGGCCAAGGTGGCACTAGAGACGGGATGGGTTACAGTCCTCGTTTGTTACAACCCCTGCAAGAGTGTGACAGTGGAGGAATACTGGTTTTACGTCGATCAACTGCCACATCCATGCATCATCTACGGTGACTTTAATGCACGTCATGCCTACTGGGATCCTGTCGCCCCGCGGGCATCTCGGAACTCCTCGGGATCTGCTTTATTTGACCTGCTGCTGCAATCCCCGGACATCGCCTTGCTCACGCCTCCAGGACTCCCCACGCGGATAGATCCGCACTCTGCGAATCACTCGACCTTGGACCTTTGCCTCGGCTCCCCTCTGTTTCAAGGGGTGTCAATCACGACTGGGCCGTACATGGGCAGTGACCACCTCCCAATTCTATTGCATGTGCAGAGTGTCCGGGTACAGGAGTCCCAACGGGCTCGTCCTCGCTGGAAATTCGTAGACACTGCATGGCCTGAGTACTGTACTGCAGCATCGGAGCTCTTGGTGCAGACTGAGGTTTCATCTTCATTGGAGGAGGCGGCAGTGGGGGTTTCGGAGGCGCTGGTGCAGGCGGGTTCCCAGGCCTTCAAGAGGACTAGTCCCTCCACATCACCCCTACCTGCTGTTCCATGGTGGTCACCGGAGTGTGCTGCAGCGATCCAAGCTCGCCGTCGTGCATGGAGGGATTGGAGACGTCACCACTGTGCCGCGAAGAAGAGGACGTATCGTCGGGCTGATGCTAGGTGCATGAAGATTTTGTTGGTGGCTCGGAGGCGTGCCTGGGGGTCCTTCTGCTCGTCCCTGAGGTTTACAGGCTCTTGTACGAGGGCGTGGCGATTTGTTAAATCGATGAAGGGGACGCATGTGAATCTCTCGTGCCCCCTTCGGATTGATGGGCAGCTAGTCAGCGATGGTCAGGCGATAGCGGATTCATTGGCGGCCTTCTTTGAAAAAAGTTCGCTATTCCTGAACCTTTACCAGTGTCTGATCGCCCCGAGTCGTCCATCGCCCGCTATACTGACTCCCCTACCGCGCCTACTGCTCTTGCCGCACCTTTCACCGCCCAGGAGCTGGATGATGCATTAGGCTCCCTCCCTCGGGGTAAGGCGTTGGGTCCGGATGAAGTGGCCTATGAGATGTTGCACCACCTGCATTCAGGGGCCAGAGAGGTGCTGCTGGGAGTTTACAACGGTAGCTGGCAGGCAGGACTCTTCCCGCAATGTTGGAGGCATGCTCTCCTTCTCCCTTTCCCCAAGCCTGGTAAGGATCCGGCCCAGCCGTCATCAAGAAGAGGGATATGCTTATTATCGGCCGTCGGCAAGGTCATGGAAAAGTTGGTCAACATGCTCTCTTGGTGGCTGGAAACGAGAGGACTCCTGGGCGACGCTCTCTGCGGCTTTAGACCTGGCCGTGGGACAATCGACGATGCTTATTATCGGCTGAAGCTGGAGTACCACATCCACAACGCATACCGAAATAAGCAAGTCCTTCTGGTGGCGTTCATAGACGTTGAGGGAGCTTTTGATGATGCGTCACACATGGGCATTGTATACAAGCTTGGTGCCATGGGATTTCGTGGAACGGTGCTTCGGTGGTTCTGCAGCTTCCTGAAGGGGCGATCCTTCTCAGTATCGGTCTGGGAGGCCAGGTCCCGTAAGGTCTCCACACACTGCGGCACCCCCCAGGGGTCGGGACTCAGCCCCTCCTTATACAATGCCCTGATGTCCGATTTCCCCAGCCCTGCCGACACATCCGTGCTGATTTATGCGGATGTCATCTCCTTGGTATGTGCGGCAGACACCCTTCCGGAAGCCCAGGCCCGTCTTCAGGCTGCTATTGACGACTTGCTCCATTGGGCCTCAGAATGAGGATTACGGTTGAATACGTAGAAGAGCGCCGTAATGTGTTTTACTCAGAAAACTCGTCTTCCTGGCTTACCGAGGGTGTACATGGGGGGCAGTCTGTTACCGTATCGCACTAGCCATGTGTTCCTGAGCCTCCGGTTGAATGGACCGATCCTCACCTGGGGGGCCCATATTGATTATCTACGTGAGTCTTGCATGAAGCGACTGAACCTCATGAAGTGCATTGCACACACCAAGTGGGATGCTTCTTGTGACGCCCTGCTTCAGTTTTATGAGGTTTTTATCCGGAGCAAGTTGAAATATGGATGTGTAGTATATGGGTCAGCCTCGGACACAGTGTTGGCGCGATTGAATCCCATCCATAATGCGGCTCTCCGCATAGCGCTGGGGGCGCTCAGCTCGTCCCCCGTTGTTTCCCTGGAGGCGGAATCAGGGATCCTGCCCATGGTCTGGAGCCGGGCGATGGCTGACTGCAGTTGGATGTCCAGAGTAGCACACATGCCTGAAGCCCATCCTCTGGTCAGATTATTGAGGTCGTCAGGGGTGGGGCTGGCCTCCCCGCTCTGGCCAGTAAAGCGCCGATGCCCGTTCCTGGTTCGTGGACTCAAGACTTGCAGCCTTCTCGGAATTGCCCCTCCGAGCCCGATGCCGGTACCTTCTGTCTCCCCAGTGCCACCCTGGGTTTGTCTCTCCGGGTTGGTACGCCACACATTCCATCGCAGCCTTAAGAAGTCAGAGTGTGCGGTCATGGCACAGGGGTACTTTCGGGGGCTGTCAGCCACACGCTACACTGGATTCTCTCCTGTCTTCATCGATGGATCCTTCATCCCCCCGGCTTCTTCGACAGCTGCAGTCTACTACGAGGAGCTCGCACTGTGCCAGACTTGGCGGCTCTCCGGGCATCATCACATCCTGACAGCGGAGCTTTTTGCCATAATATATAAAGCACTTCTCTTCATTAGCGTCCACTTGTCCAGTCAGCAGGTGGTCGTCTACTCTGACTCCCAGTCTTCTCTTCGCCTGCTGCAGTCTCATCGCCCTGCGTCGCACGCCTCCCTCGTCTTCAAGATACAGTCCTCTGCTTCTTCACCTCTCCAACTCACCATGGCCTGTGCATTTACAATGGATTCCGTCTCACTGCGGGATCAGGGGGAAGCACGTAGCAGACAGGGGCGCGGCCACGGCTCACTCATTGACATCCTGTGAGAGTTTGGACGCTGATCTGCGGTCCCATCAGATGGTGGTTCGTCGGGCATGTATGTATCGATGGAACGCCACCCCTCCGATGTTCGTTACCAGCCACTACCCTCGGCACATATTGGGTAGACTCATCTCCCCAACCCTGGGCGAGAAACAGCTCCGCAGTCTGGACGTGACCCTGGGCAGGCTACGCATCGGCCATACCACGCTCTCTGGCCACCTCCAACGGTTGGGTATCCTGGGTAGTGATGCATGCCGGTGGTGTGGTCAGCCGGAGACTATTGAGCACTATGTGTTGTGTTGAGATGTCCCTCGCTTCTACATGGAGCGGTCTATCCTCGCTGGCCCGCCTTCGACTCCTCGGCATCACCTCGCTCTCCCTGCCAACGATCCTCGGAGGTCCCGGGGGTACCTGGGCGAGAACTCATGCTCCCACCCCGCGCGAAACAAGCTCCGCAGTCCTGGCACGTGACCCCTTTCATCTAGGACGCATTCGGCCCCATACCAACCTCACTCGGCCCAACCCTCCCAAACGGTGGGGGTACGATCCTGGGGTAGTGAAAAATTGCATGCCGGTGGTGGGTTCCATCCGAGATAATATTGAGCACTATGTGTTGAGATGTCCTCAGCTTCTTACATGGAGCGGTCTATCCCCTCGCTGGCCGCCTTCACTCCTCGGCATCACCTCGCTCCTTCGCTTCTAACGATCCTCGGAGCGTCCCGGGGGGTCCCTTAATCCTTGCTGGGGCCGCCTTGCCGTGATTCCTCCTCGGCTTCACCACGCCTCTCCCCCTGCCCCCCAGCCTCGGATCTGGGTCTCCTTGACTCGCATGATACGTCCTATGCCCTCGAATTCCCTCCGCTTCTGGCAAGCCTTTCCTCACAGCGACTGGCGCCTGAAACGCGAATTGGGTAAGTCGATGGCCCTCCCGCCGCGCCTTACGAAGGAAGGGCTGGAAGCGGGGGCGCGGTGATGTGCTCGATTGGCCCCTGTAACTCCCAACAACAACAACGTTTTGTCGTTCTATAAAAGAAGTTGAGCCTGTAGGCATCGGAATATCTAAAACATTTACTA
>CM064580.1:38779637-38809637 GCA_032716605.1 Paralithodes platypus
TGGTGGCTGGAAACGAGAGGACTCCTGGGCGACGCTCTCTGCGGCTTTAGACCTGGCCGTGGGACAATCGACGTACTGCTGAAGCTGGAGTACCACATCCACAACGCATACCGAAATAAGCAAGTCATTCTGGTGGCGTTCATAGACGTTGAGGGGGCTTTTGATGATGCGTCACACATGGGCATTGTATACAAGCTTGGTGCCATGGGATTTCGTGGAACGGTGCTTCGGTGGTTCTGCAGCTTCCTGAAGGGGCGATCCTTCTCAGTATCGGTCTGGGAGGCCAGGTCCCATGAGGTCTCCACACACTGCGGCACCCCCCAGGGGTCGGGACTCAGCACCTCCTTATACAATGCCCTGATGTCCGATTTCCCCAGCCCTGCCGACACATCCGTGCTGATTTATGCGGATGTCATCTCCTTGGTATGTGCGGCAGACACCCTTCCGGAAGCCCAGGCCCGTCTTCAGGCTGCTATTGACGACTTGCTCCATTGGGCCTCAGAATGAGGATTACGGTTGAATACGTAGAAGAGCGCCGTAATGTGTTTTACTCAGAAAACTCGTCTTCCTGGCTTACCGAGGGTGTACATGGGGGGCAGTCTGTTACCCGTATCGCACTAGCCATGTGTTCCTGAGCCTCCGTTGAATGGACCGATCCTCACCTGGGGGCCCATATTGATTATCTACGTGAGTCTTGCATGAAGCGACTGAACCTCATGAAGTGCATTGCACACACCAAGTGGGGTGCTTCTTGTGACGCCCTGCTTCAGTTTTATGAGGTTTTTATCCGGAGCAAGTTGAAATATGGATGTGTAGTATATGGGTCAGCCTCGGACACAGTGTTGGCGCGATTGAATCCCATCCATAATGCGACTCTCCGCATAGCGCTGGGGGCGCTCAGCTCGTTCCCCGTTGTTTCCCTGGAGGCGGAATCAGGGATCCTGCCCATGGTCTGGAGCCGGGCGATGGCTGACTGCAGTTGGATGTCCAGAGTAGCACACATGCCTGAAGCCCATCCTCTGGTCAGATTATTGAGGTCGTCAGGGGTGGGGCTGGCCTCCCCGCTCTGGCCAGTAAAGCGCCGATGCCCGTTCCTGGTTCGTGGACTCAAGACTTGCAGCCTTCTCGGAATTGCCCCTCCGAGCCCGATGCCGGTACCTTCTGTCTCCCCAGTGCCACCCTGGGTTTGTCTCTCCGGGTTGGTACGCCACACATTCCATCGCAGCCTTAAGAAGTCAGAGTGTGCGGTCATGGCACAGGGGTACTTTCGGGGGCTGTCAGCCACACGCTACACTGGATTCTCCCCTGTCTTCATCGATGGATCCTTCATCCCCCCGGCTTCTTCGACAGCTGCAGTCTACTACGAGGAGCTCGCACTGTGCCAGACTTGGCGGCTCTCCGGGCATCATCACATCCTGACAGCGGAGCTTTTTGCCATAATATATAAAGCACTTCTCTTCATTAGCGTCCACTTGTCCAGTCAGCAGGTGGTCGTCTACTCTGACTCCCAGTCTTCTCTTCGCCTGCTGCAGTCTCATCGCCCTGCGTCGCACGCCTCCCTCGTCTTCAAGATACAGTCGCTGCTTCTTCACCTCTCCAACTCACCATGGCCTGTGCATTTACAATGGATTCCGTCTCACTGCGGGATCAGGGGGAAGCACATAGCAGACAGGGGCGCGGCCACGGCTCACTCATTGACATCCTGTGAGAGTTTGGACGCTGATCTGCGGTCCCATCAGATGGTGGTTCGTCGGGCATGTATGGATCGATGGAACGCCACCCTCCGATGTTCGTTACCAGCCACTACCCTCGGCACATATTGGGTAGACTCATCTCCCCAACCCTGGGCGAGAAACAAGCTCCGCAGTCTGGACGTGACCCTGGGCAGGCTACGCATCGGCCATACCACGCTCTCTGGCCACCTCCGACGGTTGGGTATCCTGGGTAGTGATGCATGCCGGTGGTGTGGTCAGCCGGAGACTATTGAGCACTATGTGTTGAGATGTCCTCGCTTCTACATGGAGCGGTCTATCCTCGCTGGCCGCCTTCGACTCCTCGGCATCACCTCGCTCTCCCTGCCAACGATCCTCGGAGGTCCATATTGGGTAGACTCATCTCCGGGGGGTACCTGCGGAGATGAGACGTGCCGTGATTCTCCGCTTCTGCAGCTTCCTCACAGCGACTGGGCGCCTGACGCGCTTGTAGTCGATGGCCTCGCCGCGCCTACGAAGGAAGGGCTGGAGCGGGCGCGGTGATGTGCTCGAGTGGCCCTGTAACTCCAACAACAACAACGTTTCGTTCTATAAAGAAGTTGGAGCTGTAGGCATCGATATCTAACACATTTACTAGCTTAAGGGGAGATCCTTCACTTTTTGGTCAAATTTTAATTTATTTATTATTTTTCTAGTTTCCTCGCTAGACCTCCATCAAGCTTAAAATGAAGACCCCTAGAGCCCCTTTCAAGATAAATTTGTACATTTTTCGGTAGAAAAATGTCCTGGCCAAAGGCCGATTCCTCTTAAATTACAGGCTCGCTATCGCTCGCCAGGAAAAAATCAAGACCAAATTGGCAGGAAAGGTCTTAACATTGACAGAAATGGGGCGAAAGTTCATAAAATCGCCAAACTGATGGGTCTAAAGATGAAGGAGAAGGTGGTCTAGAAAAGCGCCATGTCACACGAGCTATTTTTCCGTCAATTTATACGAGCAATTGTAGTCTGACAGCTTCAAAATGTCATGAAGTGTTCTAAGAAAGTAGCCACCTAGCATCATCTACCTTCAGTCTAGTTTCCGACGCCAATGTGAAAACACCTCAAAATGTTACGAGAACAAACTTGCTCATCGAAAATTTGCCGGAAAAAGCGATCGTGTGACACCGGCTTTAAGGGGGGTGACCTGTTTTTGTTCTGTTCTCTTTTCTATCTTTCTCTGGCTTGTATCCATTTGGCCCCATTCAGCCTACTGTTTTAAAACGTTTATCCCCATCCAGGTGTCAATTTTTTACTGGTGAGCGGTAGCGAGCCAGCATATTTTTTATTTTTGTTTGACAGCAGGCTAAATTTGTAAATTTTTCGATAGAAAAATTTCTCCGGCGAAACCGGATTTCTTCATGTAATGCTGGCTCGCTATCGCTCCCCACGAAGAAATCGACACCTAGATGGGGATAAACGTCTTAAAATAGTTGGCTGAATGGGGCCGAATGGATACAAGCCAGAAAAAGAGAGAAAATGACAGAAATAACAAAAAGGAGGTCAACCCCCTTAAATAGGGTTGTAGTGCATCTATAAATACGTGCTATCAAATTCACTATACTTTCTAACCACCAGAAACCTACATTATTATTATTGCATTGCTGCTTAATATATAATGTTTATGGCTCCAACTTCCTTATAGCCTGAAACTCGCAAGTGATCAATTAACCACTTGCGAGTTTCTGGCTATAAGGAAGTTGGAGCTGTAGACATCGGTATTAAACAGAAATACAATCCTAAAGTAGATGTCTAATGGATAAAACGTATGTTGAATTTAGTTGTATGTATTTATAAATGTGCTACAACCGTATTTTAGCCGGTAATTCTGTTAAATATCAATGTAAAAAAAAACTCCAACTTCCTTATAGCCTGTCAATTGTTTTTATAACCCATAGAAGATCCGATGACGCATTTTGTTTCTATCTATCTATCTATCTATCTATATGCCCAGGCCCAATCCCCACTTTTCCTATTATTATTTTTATTTTCTATTTTATTCTATTTTATTATTTATTGTTTTTATTTTCTTGGGGGTGGCCGACTCAAGACAGAGCAAGAACAGGGAAAACACAAAAACAACACAAAACAACGAACAAACATAGATAAAAACACAAATTCACACACATTCTATTTCTAGCTATTATTCGACGATTTTAATCAGATTAGGAAGGGCATATGGAGGTCAAATAAAAATAAATAAATACAAAATATATAAATAAAAGAAAGAAAGCAAATGGAGTATAGATTGCCTCCTTAGCCCGCCTCTTTGTCTTGCGATCTGTACTGTTGGAAAGGTCGAGTTATAAAATGGTATCTTGTTAGGCGTTCAGAGAGAGAGAGAGAGAGAGAGAGCTACAAAGTGTATACAGATACACAGACCACACTGACCTTGCGGTCCTTACTAAGCAGTTTGGACTTTGTTATTTAAATACTACAACCTTCTCTAGATAGAAGTCAAGCCTTCCCATGAACACGTTAATTGTGTCGCTCTCCACCACTTACTATAGCTGGCAGATGGTGACCGGACAACTCAACCAGTAGACCATTTCAACCAGTAGCTCTCAACCAGTAGCAAATCAACCAATACGGTTAGGTTAGGTTAGTACTACATGTTGACACTATTTTGGTTGGTTTTGGTTGATTTGGCACTGGTTGAGAGCTACTGATTGAAATGGTCTACTGGTTGAGATGTCCTGGAACCCTGGCAGATTGTTCCACTCTGTCACCACACTGTAGGTGAAGAAGCTCTTTGTCACATCAAGGTCGCCGTCTTGGTATTTATATTTATTACGTTTCCGAGAGTTTGAGAATTACTGTTAACTGCGAGTAGCGTATTTCTACAGACTTTGTCAAAGCCTTTTAGTATCTTAAAGCATTCAAATGGTTGACCCCTTAGTCTTCTCTTTCTTAGTGAGATAAAATGATTTTTTTTTTTAAAGTCCTTCATAACATATTTTGTTTTTGTTTTTTGTTAAATGATAATATCATCTTTGTCGCTCTACGCTGCACTGACAGTGCACAGTCACACAGTGTCCTTGTTCAGATAAGGTGACCAAATCTGAACACCATATTCAAGGAGAGAGAGAGAGAGAGAGAGAGAGAGAGAGAGAGAGAGAGAGAGCTCCCCAGTACACTTTCTGGTCTTGCGATCTTTTGAGTTTAAAGGTCGAGGTACACACTGCAATCCTATTAGACACAGAGGGAAAGAGAGGGAGAGGGTAAGGCACCACTCAGCATGCCGCCTTCCAACAGACCACTCAGCCCCTTCCTCCTCCTCCTCTGCCTGTCAGCCTCAACCCTCTCCGTGGGTGCTTCTCTCCAGCGGTCCTCTTCATTCACGTCAGGTCAGACTATACCTTGGTTCATCCTTAAGGGGAGATTTCCACTTGAGGGATTATTTTCTTTACCCCTTTCTCCCTCATGTTTTGCCCCATTGCTTTTGAGATTTTAAGACGTTCGCCCCATTAGTTTGGCGTTTTTAAGAACTTTCGCCCTTCTAACTTTGGTGATGGGCTGGTCTATCAGAGCGAGAGCCGAGCGATCTCTGCCATACCCATAGCTTACTCTGACTGTTCCTTTTACTTATATATCTTCTAGATCTCAAGTGACGGCGTCTTTTCCGTGGATTGACCTCCCTACTGCCAACCTAAATATTGGCAGTTTGGGAACCAAAGCGTCACATTTTGCCCTTGCCCCTCAACTTTCCCTTCATAATTGCTGAGAGGCACAGGGCCTCGGGTGGGGCTTTGGTTTCCCGGGCGTTTCCGCGCCCTCCTCAGCTCCCTGCCTTAAGAGTGGCTTCGGTCACCCGGGCTTTGTTAGTGGTAAGCAGGGAGGGTTTTGTGGGGGCGCTCGTTTATGGCCTTGGCCTTGCTCGGGACCTTGGGGCTGTTCGGCCAGGCAGCCTGGGGAACAACAACAAACTTTCGCCCCATTTATGTCACTTTTAAGACCTTTCGTGTCAGTTAGGTGTCGATTTTTTCCTGGCGAGCGATAACGAGCCTGTAATTGAAGAGGAATCGGCCTTCGGCCGAGACATTTTTCTACCGAAAAATTTACACATTTATCTTGAAAGGGAGTCAAGGGGGTGTAATTTCAAGCTTGATGGAAGTCTAAGAAACACACTAAAAACCTCCCCTTAAGGGCAGGTTTTCTGGCCCCCTTCTCCATCATGCTTAGCCCCATCCATTAGTTTTTTTATTGGTCAATTTAACTGTATATTATTTTATTAGTTTCCTCCCTAGACCTCCATAAAGTTTAACAAAGCATCCCCAATATCCCCCTTCTAGATAAATGTGTACGTTTTTCGGTAGAAAAATGTACCCTCCCAAATTAGAGGCTTGCTATCGCCCGCCAGGAAAAAATTGTCAACTAAATGGCACGAACAGTCTTATTATTGACAAAGAAATGGGGTGAAAGGTCATAAAAACGCCAAACAAATGGGGCGAACGTCTTAAAATGTAAAACTTAATGGGGCAAAACATGAGGGAGAAGGGAGGCCAGAAAAACCAACCATCCTAACCAACCTAAGGAGGACCTCTAGATATCGAGGGGTGAAATAATATTTATCTCAATTATCCCCATAATTCTTTGAGGACTATGCCGCCTTTTGACAGTTTATTCTGGCTATCATTAGACGATTATACACAGCTTAGGAAGGATCTGTGGGCATTAAAAGGGTAAAGACTATCTCAATCAACCCTCTGACGTCCATATACCCTTCCTAATCTGAATAAAACTGTCTAATAATAGCTAGAAAAAAATGCGTAATCGGATCTATTAAAAAAAAATGCGTAATCGGATCTATTAAAAAAAAATGCGTAATCGGATCTCTAAAGGGTTAACACTATCGGGTGCGACGTCTTGGGGGTTATTATAATATTTTGTTTACTGCACATAGAGGGTTGTGATTGTCTCTTTGCCATTTTTAGAGGTATTAAAGTTTTAGTTGGCTCCATAGGAATAAAATACCGCCCCTTTAAACAGGGAGATCTTCCCACCTGTATGGGATGAAACGTCTTATATTCGCTAGATTTATGGGGCGAAAAGTCTTAAAAAAGCCATGCAAAAGTGGGCGAAACCAGGGGTCCAGAAAGTCCACCCTTCGATTTAGATGCAAAGAAATCTAGGGTATAAAATGGGTATGGAAATGATAGAACAGATTATTGGGTATATTGATGGTGAATTACCTTCCTGATTAGTATAAGGTGGATTTATTAAGAGGAGGCAGACCGTTTGTTTGGTCTATTAATTCATTGATTCATATTTTTGTTTTAGTTTCCTCCCTAGACCTCCATCAAGTTAGACACGCCCTAGACCCCCCTTCAAGATAAATTTGTAAAAATTTTGGTAGAAAAATGTCCCGGCCGAAGGCCGGTTCCTCTAAAAATTGAAGGCCAGGAAATAATCGACACCTAAATGGCACGAAAGGTCTTAAAATTGACAGCGAAATGGGGCGAAAGGTGTTAAAATCGCCAAACTAATGGGCCGAACGTCTTATAATCTCAAAACTAGTGGGGCTAAATATTAGGGAGAAGGGGGTCCAGAAGAACGATCTGCCTCCCCTTAACACCTATATACTTGTCAATGGGTATATTATATGGCCACTTTATAGTATGCCCCTTTCATACCTATCATATTATAGAGTTAGCCAGGGAATAGGTGTGGATAGCTACAGCCCATTTGCTCTAGCCCTTTATAGTATGCCCCTTTCATACCTATCATATTATAGAGTTAGCCAGGGAATAGGTGTGGATAGCTACAGCCCATTTGCTCTAGCCCTTTATAGTATGCCCCTTTCATACCTATCATATTATAGAGTTAGCCAGGGAATAGGTCTGGATAGCTACAGCCCATTTGCTCTAGCCCTTTATAGTATGCCCCTTTCATACCTATCATATTATAGAGTTAGCCGGGGAATAGGTCTGGATAGCTACAGCCCATTTGCTCTAGCCCTTTATAGTATGCCCCTTTCATACCTATCATATTATAGAGTTAGCCGGGGAATAGGTCTGGATAGCTACAGCCCATTTGCTCTAGCCCTTTTTGAGTTACGGAGGTTAGGGGGGTCAGGTCTTGCCTATAACTTAATTATGGCTACTGTTAGACGATTTATTAACCCCTTCTGGTACCGGCGACGTCTTTATAACTTAATTATGGCTACTGTTAGACGATTTTATTCCCTCCAGCAATTAAGAGGCTTCGAACTACCTCCCTTAACCCTTTTTGCCACCACAGATCCTTCTTAAACTACATGAAATCGTCTAAATTCAGCTGAAATAGAAGCCAAGTGACGTCGCCGGTACAGAAGGGGTTAACCCTATTAGGTACAAGGCGGGCCAATTTGGATCCTCCCAGTTTTACTCCATTAGCTTGGAGATCTTAAGACGTTTCATCTCATTAGTTTGGCGATTTTATAATGCTTCAACCCAATAAAGTGTCGATCTTTCCTGGGCGAGCGATAGCGAGCCTGCATTTGGGAGAAACCGGCCTTTGGCCGGGACATTTTTCTACCGAAAAATGTACACATTTAGCTTGAAGGTGGTGTCGGGGACGTTGTTTTAGTTTGAAGGGGGTTTGGAGAGGCGTTTTTCCAAGTCTCGGGGGTAAACTATAACACATTGTTCAAAAATGGCTAAAACAATAAAAACCCTCAATAATAATTAAACATAATACCATAATAACCCCCAAGACGTTGCACCAGATAGTGTTAACCTTTCCAGTAGTATGCCATTTGTCTACCGAAAAATGTACACAATTATTTAGAAAGGCGGATCGTAACCCTTTGAGTACCAGCGACGTGTGTTATATTTTAATCTAGCTATATTTAGACGATATTGTGCAGCTTAGGAAGGATCTGAGGTAGTTAAAAGGGTTGGTTGAGATAGTTTGAAGAAGCCTTATCATTATTGTGAGAGGTCCTTGCTAAGCTGGATAAAATCGTCTAATATTTGCCAGACTACGATGAAAAGGACGTCCCTGCTACTGAACGGGTTAAGGATTTTTTTTTTTTTTTTTGTAAGCTTGATGGAGGTCTAAAGGAGGAAACTAAAAAACATACTAAATAAGTAGAAAATAGACCAAAAAACCCTATCCTCCTGGAAACCTCTGAAACACAATTATTTAGAAAGGGGATCATATGGATGTTTTTTTCTTTTTCTTTAAAGCTTGATGGAGGTCTAAGGAGGAAACAAAAAAACATACTAAATCAGTAGAAATGATAGACAATTAAGGGGAGATTTCCACTTGAGGGATTTTTTTCTTGACCCCTTTCTCCCTCCTGTTTAGCCCCATTGTTTTTGATAATATAAAACGTTTGCCCCATTAGTTTAGCGATTTTAAGAACTTTCACCCCATATTAAGACCTTTCGTGCCATTCAGGTGTCGATTTTATCCTGGCGAGCGATAGCGAGCCTGTAATTTAAGAGGAACCGGCTTTCAGCCGGGAAATTTTTCTACCGAAAAATGTACAAATTTATCTTGAAAGGGGCTCAAGGGGTTGTAATCTTAAGCTTGATGGATATCTAGGAAACACACTAAAAACCTCCCCTTAAACACTGTTATTATTATTATCCGGTCACGAATAACATCAGATTGTTTGAATTCAGCCCCCAGACAGTTTGAACAATAAATATATCAGAATTAAGGGGAGGCAGACCGTTTTTCTGGACCCAATTTTCTCCCTAATGTTTGCCCCACTAGTGGTGAGATTATAAGACGTTCGGCCCATTAGTTTGGCGATTTTAACACATTTCGACCCATTTCGTTGTCTATTTTAAGACCTTTCGTGCCATTTAGGTGTCGATTATTTCCTGGCGAGCGATAACGAGCCTGCAATTTAAAGAGGAACCGGCCTTCGACCGGGACATTTTTCTACCGAAAAATGTACACATTTATCTTTAAGGGGGATCTATGGGGTGTTTTTCTAAGTTTGATGGAGGTCTAGGGAGGAAACTAAAAAAATATATGAATACATGAATTAATAGACCAAACAAACGGCCAGTCTCCCCTTAATAGCAGCAAATAAACAGTCGCGCGTCATTAATTGCTGGTACATTGTGAAACCTCGATAATCTATGTATCAAGATATAGGGGGGGAAGGATTTATTTATTGGTCGATTTACTGTATGTATCTACTTATTATGTATTTACTGTATGTATCTACTTATTATGTATTTACTGTATGTATCTACTTATTATGTATTTACTGTATGTATCTACTTATTATGTATTTACTGTATGTATCTACTTATTATGTATTTACTGTATGTATCTACTTATTATGTATTTACTGTATGTATCTACTTATTATGTATTTACTGTATGTATCTACTTATTATGTATTTACTGTATGTATCTACTTATTATGTATTTACTGTATGTATCTACTTATTATGTATTTACGTATGTATCTACTTATTATGTATTTACTGTATGTATCTACTTATTATGTATTTACTGTATGTATCTACTTATTATGTATTTACTGTATGTATCTACTTATTATGTATTTACTGTATGTATCTACTTATTATGTATTTACTGTATGTATCTACTTATTATGTATTTATCTACTTATTATGTATTTACTGTATGTATCTACTTATTATGTATTTACTGTATGTATCTACTTATTATGTATTTATCTACTTATTATGTATTTACTGTATGTATCTACTTATTATGTATTTACTGTATGTATTCTACTTATTATGTATTTACTGTATGTATCTACTTATTATGTATTTACTGTATGTATCTACTTATGTATTTACTGTATGTATCTACTTATTATGTATTTATCTACTTATTATGTATTTACTGTATGTATCTACTTATTATGTATTTACTGTATGTATGTATCTACTTATTATGTATTTACTGTATGTATCTACTTATTATGTATTTACTGTATGTATCTACTTATTATGTATTTATCTACTTATTATGTATTTACTGTATGTATCTACTTATTATGTATTTACTGTATGTATCTACTTATTATGTATTTACTGTATGTATCTACTTATTATGTATTTACTGTATGTATCTACTTATGTATTTACTGTATGTATCTACTTATTATGTATTTACTGTATGTATCTACTTATTATGTATTTACTGTATGTATCTACTTATTATGTATTTACTGTATGTATCTACTTATTATGTATTTACTGTATGTATCTACTTATTATGTATTTAGTTTCTTCCCTAGACCTCCATCAAGCTTAAAAAGACATCCCCAAGATCCCCCTTCTAGATATTTGTTTACATTTTTCGGTAGGCTGTTCCTCCTAAATTACAGGCTCGCTATCGCGCGCCAGAAAAAAACATCGACACATAAATGGCACCAAAGATCCTAACATTAACAAATAAATGGGGTGAAAGGTCATAAATTCGTAAACTAATGGAACGAATGTCTTAACATATGAATACTAATGGGGCTAAAAATACCAGCGAGTGTAGCCATTAATACTGGTACATTTTGATGACTCGAAAATATTATATGCATTAACATTAAGGTTTTTCTCTGGACTCTCTTCTATCTCATGTTTAGCCCCATTAGTCTTGAGATTTGTTTGGACATCTTTTATTATTTTATTCTGGCTAATATTAGACAATTGTATTAAGTTTAAGAAGGGCCTCCAGGAACTAGCAGGCTTCAAACTATCCCACTTAAACCTTTTTCTACCACAGATCCTCCATAAACTGCACCAAATTGATTAAATATAGCTAGAATATATTTTAAAAAGACGTCGCCGATACAAAAGGGGTAAATAACCGCGACTGAACAGTGTATGTCTGCCTCTCCCTGGGAGTAAATTTTTCTTTTTTTCTTTTTTTTAAATAAAGAAGTCGAAAGGTAATAATATATTGCTTCGATATATCTCTTTTTCATCACACAGGTGCCCCAAACCTGATGGAGAAAGCGGTAACTTCCATGGTGTCAGGTCCATTGCGTGGGCAGGACCTTCTGCTGGTGGTGGACGAACACAGCCAGCGTATGATTAACGTGGACCAGGTGATAGCATCTGCAGGAGCTTCCCTCACGCCCATCATCCAAGCATCCCAACACTCCGTCCTCTATGACACCCGGCCGGAACACCACCTCAAGGGCTCCCTGCTCACCGCTCTTCTCATATTTTATGATGACCCGAGCGACTTCCTCCTTTTTCTTGAGGAAAACCTAGTTTGGCAGCCCAACTACTTTATCCTCGCCTGCCTCAATACGGAACTCAACACCACGGCCATCATTAAACAACCCGTCGTCCAGCGCTCTCTGTTCATCCTACTCCTACAACTAACACAGCGAGCTGGCCAGCAGCGCCTCCAAGCCTACACAAGCAAACCATTCATACGTAATAACCAAGGCAACTTTCTTGTCCGAGCACCGCTGGGATACTGGGATATGGAAAGGTTCAATAGTCGTGAGTCGCTCTTTCCTCCTCGCTTCACTGACTTTGGTGGCAAGGTATGGGAGGTCCCTGTAGTCTGCTATGACAATCCGTTCTTGTACCTCAGCAACGGGACGTGCACAGGAGGGAATGCGGATGCTCTGCGAGTCATTGGCAACAAGTACAACTTTACCGTCGAGCTGTATAACCTGACAACCATAATTTGGGGAAAGTACGTCAATGGAACCTGGATGGGTATGCTGGGTGAGCTGATGTACAAACGCAAGGACATCATGCTCAGCTCCAACAAGCTTACTGAGAGGAGTATGAAAGACTTCGACTGGGTTTACCCCTACTGGGAGTATTATTTCGCTGTTACCCTACAAATCCCGCCGCCCCTAGCCCTGTGGAGGAACATTCTGTACCCGTTCTCCTCGGTGATGTGGCTGCTGATGGTGTTAGTGACGCTAGGGGTGGCCTCCTTTCTGGCAGCTCTGCTATATCATTTGGATTTCATTGACGACCCGATCGGCTTCGCTCTCAAGGTATGAACCCTTTGAAGATATTGACGCATTTTGAAAGTATATTCTACCTATCATTAGATGATATTGTCAGCTTAGGAAGAACGTGTGGGAGCTAAAGTGTTGAGACAGTATATACCCATTTGATTCCTAGATATCCTTTCTCAACTGGATAAAATTGTCTAATGATAGACATAATAAAGTGTCAAAACGGGTCATAATCCACAAGTGGATAAGACGAGAAAATCACAATGTCGTAAATACTTGAATAGAGAAAGTCTACCCACATAATAGAAGCATGTTATTCTATCATGCGGCCAGAATTTCTCCTTTGAAGTTAATTCTAATAACACAATAAACACTGAATATGAATATTATAAAAATAAAGTATAATTGCATAGCGTACAAGAGCTATATGGTTACATAGACGGCCTAGGAGTTGGATGGACCTTAAGGGGGGTGACCTGCTTTTTGTTACTTCTGTCCTTTTCTCTCTGTCTCTGGCTTGTATCCATTCGGCCCCATTCAGCCAACTATCTTAAGACGTTTATCCCCATCTAAGTGTCGATTTCTTCCTGGCGAGCGATAGCGAGCCAGCATTATATGAAGAAATCCGGCTTCGCCGGAGACATTTTTCTATCGAAAAATGTACAAATTTAGCCTACTGTCAAACAAAAATAAAAAATATGCTGGCTCGCTACCGCTCACCAGTCACAAATTGACACCTGGATGGGGATAAACGTCTTAAAACAGTAGGCTGAATGGGGCCAAATAGATACAAGCCAGAGAAAGATAGAAAAGGACAGAACAAAAGCAGGTCACCCCCCTTAAGTTGAGTGGTCAATCCTGTAAGTTCTTAAATTAACTGGCACGGGTTGTCCTTCTCAGAGGGGACAGGTTCACTTAGGGGCGTTTTGTGCATGCCCACCCACTTAAAGGGGAGTAAGAGGTCCGGAAATGGATTGATATACACTGTAGTAATTTTATTTATGTATGTATATATATATATATATATATATATATATATATATATATTTTTTTTTATTTTTTTTTTTTTTTTTTTTCTCCTCCATAGACCTCCAACAAGCTTTAAGGGGAGGGGACCGTTTGTTTGGTCTATTAATTCATTTATTCATATGTTTTTTTAGTTTCCTCCCAAGACCTCCATCAAGCTTAGAAAAACACCCCCTAGACCCTCCTTCAAGAAAAATTTGTACATTTTTCGGTAGAATAATGTCCCGGCCAAAGGCCGGTTCCTCTTAAAATTGCAGGCTCGCTATCGCTCGCCACGAAATAATCGACACCTAAATGGCACGAAAGGTCTTAAAATTGACAACAAAATGGGGCGAAAGGTGTTGAAATCGCCAAACCAATGGGCCGAACGTCTTATAATCTCAAAACTAGTGGGGCTAAACTTTAGGGAGAAGGGGGTCCAGAAAAACGGTCTGCCTCCCCTTAAAAACAATCAATGACTCAGACAATGAAATGAAAACCTCTGACAATCATCCCACTTGATAAAGACTGTTGTTGTGTGTTTTACATTATTCTTGTTTCTAGACCCCCTTCTTCCTCATGTTTAGCCCTATTAGTTTTGATATTTTCAGATGCTTGCCCTTTTAGTTTGGCTATTTTAGGACCTTTCGCCCCATTTATTTGTCAATTTTAAGACCTTTCGTGCCACTTGGGTGTCGATTTTTTCCCCTGGCGAGCAATAACGAGCCTTTAATTGAGAAGAAAACCGTTTTTGACCGTAAAATACACAATATTATCTCAAGGGGGGTTATCGAGATTTTGTTTTGTTTTAATTAACCCCTTCTGTACCGGCGACGTCGTTTTCATTTCATTCTAGCTATATTTAGACCATTGTGTACAGCTTAAGAAGGGTCTGTGGTAGTATAAAAAAAAAGGGTCACTTAAGATCGTTCGAAGCCTGGTAATTGCTGGACGCCCTTTTTAAACTGAATAAAATCGTCAAACAAGTTGAAAGTACAGCACCGGTAATGAAGGGGTTAATATACTCGATGTAGGTCTATGGCGGAATTTAAAAGAATAATAATATAAAATAAATCAATTAATCAATCAATAAAACAAAAATTCTCCCCTTAACCCCTTATGTACCGGCGACGTCTTATTCATTTGATTTCAGCTACATTTAGACGATTTTATGAAGCTTAGGAAGGATATATGGTAGCTAAAAGGGATTAATTGAGATAGTCTGTAGACTTTTCATGGGCAGACGTCCTTCCTAAGCTGAACAAAATCGTCTAATAGTTACCAGGATATAATGAAAAGTAACGTCACCGGACCAGAAAGGGTTAAATTGTTGTCATATCATGCCTACGTAGCCATATACCTTTTGTCAGTCCGAAATGACACGTTCGCAACGGATTTCGACGTTTCTAAGAGTTAGCCTTATTTGATCTATGGGGGTACTTTTAGACCTCCCATGTTTCACTCCATTACTTTGGAGATTTTAAGACATTTCACCCTATGAGTTAGGCATTTATAAAAAAAATCAACCAATTCAGGTGTCGATTTTTGGGGGGCGAGTGATAGCAAGCCTGTAAATTAGAAGTAAACTGTCTTCGGCCATAACATTTCTCTAACGAAAAATTTACAAATTTAGCTTAGAAGGGGGTTTGGGTGGGAATTGTATCAGTTTGAAGGAAGGCTAGGAAAACATTACTGTCATTAGCCTAAGGGACAAACTAAAAATATACATTGCTCGAAAATGGCAAAGGCAAGCACGTCAAACCTCAATGATAATGAAACCAAAATATAATGCCCCCCAAGACATCGGAGCAGCTAGTGTTAAGGGGAGGTTTCTAGTTTGTTTCCTACTCCTCCAGCAATCTTAAAATTTCACCCCCTTGACCCCCTTTCAAGATAAATTTGTACATTTTTCGATAGAGAAATGTCCCGGCCGAAGGCCGTTTCCTCTTAAATTACAGGCTCGCTGTCGCTCGCCAGGAAAAAATCGACACCTAAATGGCACGAAAGGTCTTAAAATTGACAGAAATGGGGCGAAAGTTCTTAAAATCGCCAAACTAATGGGGCGAACGTCTTAAAATATCAAAAGCAATGGGGCTAAACATGAGGGAGAAAGGGGTCAAGAAAAAATCCCTCAAGTGGAAATCTCCCCTTAACCTTTGAATGAGCATAGTGCCATCCTTGTATTCCTTTTAAGCCGGTATCACACGAGCGCTTTTTCACTCAACATTTATACTCAACACTGGTCTGGCAGCTTATGGGGTTAACATTTTCAACATTTCTGCCACCTAAATTCATCTATCAACAGTCTGGTTTCCGATACCAGTTCAAAAATAGTCCAGAAATGATGTTGCCAGAATTTTTTTTGATCATCGAATGTTGACTATAAAAGCTCTCGTGTGATACCGGCTTTAGTGATGACCTTTGTGAATTATAAGGTTATATAAGAGCTCGGTTCGGCCCGTGATTAAGGGGAGGGAGACCGTTTTTTCTGGACCCCTTTCTCCCTCATGTTTAGCCCCACTAGTTTTGAGATTATAAGACTAATGGGCCCATTAGTTTGGCGATTTTAACACCTTTTGCCCCATTTCGTTGCCAATTTTAAGACCTTTCGTGCCATTTAGGTGCCGATTTTTTCCTGGCGAGCGATAACGAGCCTGTAATTTTAAGAGGAACCGGCCTTCGGCCGGGAAATTTTTCTACCGAAAAATTTACTAATTTATCTTGAAGGGGGGTCTAGGGGGTATTTTTCTAAGCTTGATGGAGGTCTACGGAGGAAACTAAGAAAATATATGAATAAATTAATTAATAGACCAAACAAACGGTCTGCCTCCCCTAAAGGGGTTCAAGATTATTGTCAAGTTCGCTGGCGCTACCTTATACTACCACCAGGTGTCCATGGGTATCGTGAACCAGCCCATGCCAGACCGTGAGGTGGTGGTGTGGTGGGCAAGGATCTACCTGATATTCTGGTGGGTGGCTGTGGACATCCTAGCAGCCGCCTATATGAGTAACTTGATGTCTGTACTCACCGTGCCTGCCTTCCCCAAGAGGATTCACACGCTGGAGGAGCTGGCGGACTCGGATTTCATGTAAGACCTCTTCTATAATTATTTTCCTTCTTCCTTTTCTTCTGCTTCTTCTTCTTATTATTATTATTATTGTTACTATTATTATTAGTAATATAATTATTATTATTTGTATTGCACTATGCACGGTGTCAGCTAACTTGGCAATAATTCTGATCCATAGCTTCTATACATCTAAGAGCTTTAGCCCCATTTCTTTTAATTTCAAGACCTTTCGTGCCATTTAGGTGTCGATTTTTCCTGGCGAGCGATAGCAAGCCTGTAATTCAAGAGGAACCGGCCGGGACATTTTTCTACCGAAACATGTACAAATTTATCTTGAAAGGAAGTTTAGGGGGTGTAATTTTTAGTTTGATGGAGGTCTAGGGAACCAACTAAATACCTCCCCTTAAACTGCTTCAAGTCCCATGTGTTGAGACATTGTTACTGAAACTTACTTTGATTTTAGCTCTCTATCCCTCTCAATTTGAGGGGGGACACTCGTTACAGGTAGCTTTGCCTTTTGTCTCCTGCTTACAGAGAACAAAATTCATACACAATAGTACTATAATAATAAACTAAAGAAAGGCGTTGTAATACTGAATATTATTACTGATTTTCTTTATTTTTTTCCAGACCGTCAATGTTGGACTACGGAAGCTTTGTACCGCCGCTCCTCAGGGCCTCCAAGAACCCCGTCTTAGGAACGCTCGGGAGGAAACTGTACATGGACTACGTGGTTGTAACGGAAGACCCGTACGCCTTCTTGTTGGACCGGGTGATGGAGGGAACCCACGCCCTCATCTGCTCCAGTGACTACATAATTTACACCCTCAACTTGAAGAGCCTTTCGCGCGGCACTTACCTTATTAACGATAGAGTGAGGACCCATTTATTGTTATGTAGGGGTGGTGTAGTAATGTAATCATTGCGTCCGTGTATGTGTATGTCTGCCTATGCACTTTCGTGTGTGCGTCACAGCAATGATGATGGTGGTGTCCTCAAAGTGAGGATCTGTGTGTGTGTGTGTGTGTGTGTGTGTGTCCTGTCGGGTCACACACGTCACAGTAGTGAACTATATGGTGATTGTGGTATTGGTAATGATGGTGGATGTGATTGTGGTAGTATTGATGTAGCCTCCCGTAAGTAGTCCAGTAAATCTAGCAATCATTTAACTGGACCTAGATCAAATTGTAATAGAAGGTTTTTTGGCTTTAACTTGTTTATTAGGTCCCTCTGATGAACATATAAAAAGTCTCCAACTTTTGGACACCGGGAAAGTGGTTAATTTGCATAAATTCAAGATGGCCGCCGTCCAAAGCTTCAATTTACAGATAACTTTTTTCTGGTTGCTCCTAGACCCTATAAATGTATTACAAACAACGTTTTTTGGCTTTAACTTGTTTATTAGGTCCCTCTGATGAACATATAAAAAGTCTCCAACTTTTGGACACCTGAAAAGTGGTTAATTTACAGCCGAAAAACCTTACAGACAGGCTGAACTGTCTCTTTCACAAGGGGTGACACAGGCACTTTGTGCTTGTATGGGTTTTTTGACCTGTTGTCCCTCTTTTTTATAAAAAAAAAAAAAAAAAACATGACGTAGTATGACGTCATTCAGAGCCAATTATGTAATTCATGATAGGAGTTCGTATTCACTTGGATCATCGGTGTTTGCATCAAAGTTGCTATTTTGACAGAGTCCTTTACATTGACCACATGCACTGGAACATTCAAGCTCATTCCGTTTGCAACTACAGCGTTGAGTGTCACAGTTGCCCTTACACTGACATCTGACCAATTTCAGTAGTGAATCAGGAGCCACTGGCGAATCCATCGTCTTCGGTTCAAGCTGTCCCATCCGCAGACACCAGCCCCATTTCTCGGGGTCCACACAGTTCCCCATCCATTCCTGGACCTGACAATAAACTCGGAACGAGTGGTATTTGGCTGCATCGGTTGTTGGGGGAAGGCTGTGAACTTCAACGGTAGTTGAACTTTTTGCCACCTTGTTGCAAAACTTTGTCTTTCGCAGTCCGTCAAGGGTGTCATTTCCTTTTCCCCCGTACAAATAAACCAAGGCCTTTTCACCAGCTGATGATATCGCGTCTTTACTTCCACTTTGGCAACAGAATGCTTCTATACATTTCAAGAAACCGTTGTCTTCCCTCACTTTCCTCAAGGCAGCCCCTTTACCAATACCATACAGTCGTGAGGTTGTGTCACATCCACAGAGTGCATGGACAACTGGCAGGACACGACAGATGCTTTCACCGAGAGCTTCTGCTACTGAGTTAATATGCCAACATTTCCCACCTTCCTTGCTCGACTTGAAGTACAAATCATTCATCCCTCGTTCCGCATAATGACACAACAGCACCAACAAGTCTGTGTCCTCACCTATCACATATGTCACGGTTTCCCTTGCATGCTCAATTCCCTTCTTCGCAATCATGACATCTGCATCTGCTGGCGCATTGACACAGTCAATTCCATTTGCCTTGAATGTTTCACACAATAAGTCAATGAAGTTTTGCTTATTGTCCGAGTTTGACAAGAAGTTTTCCTTTTTTGACCGAAGGGGCATGGTTGGAGTGAACATCACCTTTTGACCAAAGACTCCTTTTGATCGTCGATTGTGTGTCATGTCCTTGGTAGTAGGTCCTGATTTATAACCGTCGAATACAACCACCGGGTTGAGAAAGTTTTTGGAAACATGCTTCATGTACATGCTTGCAATGTCCTCAAATGTGTCACCCTTCTTCCATGGAATCCTTTGCAATAAGGAACCACCATCCAGAACATGGGTCACAGTCCTTTCTTCCTCAAATGATTCCAATGACGACTTGGGAACAACAGCAGCTATCTCATCTCCTAGCTGTGGTTTATTGGCTTCCCTGAGCCTCCCCCACTTATCGAACAGAGCAGTAGGGTAGCTAGACAACTCATACGCAAAGACCTCTTCAACACCTAAGTCCCTGTTATTAGCAAAGATGAGGAGCCTCTGGAAAAGGAGCTGTGGGTCGATTGGTACTTTTTCAGCATTGATTGTAACCTTTGCACCCAACGACTCAACTTGATCTTTCTTCCTAAATGAAAAGTCAAAAGCATTGCTACCTTCCATCTTCTGCACAATGTTCATACCAACCTCATACAGTAAATGAGGATTGGCCGAGGCTGGTCCTGTCACACCGTTGGCAATATTCCTGAGTTCATTTGATTCTTGAAATGGATCATAATCCTTGAAGAATGCGAGAACCTTCTCTGTGTCCTTCCTATCTCGTTCACGCCTTGCTTCAGTCATTTCTTTGTGCTGCTCAGAGGTGTGGAAATGCTTCCCTGTCAGTTCTTGCATAACTTCACTCACCTCAGCGCAGGCTGGCATAGCAAGTAACCAGCGCAGGCGTTGCGTTTCCTCCATGCCCCTACCACGTGTCAATCCACCATTCGTTTTCAAAGAGCGCATCAAAACCTGCTCTATAACCAAGTCGCTTGGCAGTCCTGCCCACAGCCGATCACTTCGGCGGATCACAAATAGACCGGAGTTCAATTGACAGAACATGTCTGGGTTGAGCTGCTCAAGTTCAATCATGTCTTGAATGTACACATGGGCTGACTTGGCATAATTGTTATGACCACACGCTGCAAAGTACGGCAACATCTCCTGGAGTGTTCCGAGGTACAGTAGGAAATCGCCCATTCTCAGTGCCCTCAGGAAGCGACGCAGCAGGTCAATCATGTCCATGTATTGAATCCATAGCTTTCCCATCTTATGCTCTGCTAAGGAGCTCTTCTCAGCTTTAAGTTTTTCAGAAATTCTGTTGAAAACGTCTTTACTGCAGACTTCATCCGGTGAAACGTCTCCACGCAACAGCTTATCCAAAAGATCTGCAGCCTCCTGGAAGTCCTTGCATGAAACAAGAAACAAGATGATGGGATTAGTATAGGCCTAGGCAAAATGTAATAGACAATAATGTGCAGTAAAGGTAGGGCTTGACCTAGAACAAATTGCAATAGAAGGTTTTTTGGCTGTAAGGTTTTTTGGCTGTAAATTAACCACTTTCCAGGTGTCCAAAAGTTGGAGACTTTTTATATGTTCATCAGAGGGACCTAATAAACAAGTTAAAGCCAAAAAACGTTGTTTGTAATACATTTATAGGGTCTAGGAGCAACCAGAAAAAAGTTATCTGTAAATTGAAGCTTTGGACGGCGGCCATCTTGAATTTATGCAAATTAACCACTTTCCCGGTGTCCAAAAGTTGGAGACTTTTTATATGTTCATCAGAGGGACCTAATAAACAAGTTAAAGCCAAAAAACCTTCTATTACAATTTGTTCTAAGTCCAGCCCTACTTTGACTGGTCTAAAGGGGCGGCATAGTATTGTAGTCACCATGTCTATGTGTGTGTGCCCCATATGGGCACACACAACACAGCATGTGATTAAGTATTTTTGATCAATCAAAATAATGAATTATAAATGCAAATGCCACTTTTGTTCTCATATTCAATTTGGAATTTATATAAAACTACACTAAACAGGAGACAAAATGCAGCCTCCCGCACGTGCAGGCTTGCAAGCGTGAATGTGGGTAGTATGAGTGGCAGAAAGAAAAATACATGACAGCAGTGATGATGATGGTATGTGTGTGTAGTGGGGATCTGTAGTGAAGATAATGTTGATTATGTTAGTAGTAGTGATGGTGATTGTTGCTTTAATTGTGTGGTAGTTGTGATTTGTGATGGTGTGATGTGTGTAGTGATTCACAGCAGTGATGATCTGTATGTGTGTGCCCCATAGAGGTACACACATAATAAATATATCAATAAATTTCTTCAACTATCAACCTGCTGTAACAATCTAATTTGCCACTTGCGAGTTTCAGGCTATAAGGAAGTTGGAGCCGTGAACATCAATATTAAACAAAAATGCAATAATAATGTGGGTTTCTGATGGATAAAAAGTATAATCAATTTGGTTTTATGTATTTATATATGTATTATGACCGTATTTTAGCTGATAATTCTGCTAAATATTAATGGTCGCAACTCCAACTTCCTTATAGACCAAAACTCGCAAGTGGTCAATTGACTATCTCGCCAACCAGCTATACTATTATTCTCCTTTACTATTGAACCCTTGAGGATCATGAAGCAATTTGAAAGCTTATTCTGGCCATCAATAGACGATTTTATTTAGATTTGGAAGTGTATTTAGAAGTTGGAGGGTTACTTGAGACAGTAGTTCACTTTTCATTCTCACAGATCCTTCCTAAGTTGTACAAAATCGTCTTATGATAGCCAGAATATACTGTCAAAACGCATTATGTTCCAGAAGGGGTTAACTATCTATCCCACCAGTTACTATCGGACTACTTAAGGGGGTATCCCACTGTGCGACTTTTCGATGGCGAATGCCCTGCAACAGTGTTTTTGTTTCTATGTCCGTAAATTCGCGGCGAATAGGGCGAATTCAGAAGCGAATGAAGTCGAACAAGGCGAATTATGGCGATAGCAGTGCAACAGAAGTACGCTCAAAGTGCGATTGTGGCGACTATTTAAGCGACAATGGCGAATGATGTGCGAAATTTGATGGCGAATCATGGCGAATTTGGCAATCGATGATGGCAACAGTAGCGTTTGCAGGGCGACTGTCCTACGAATGTTGGACGATGAGATTGCGAACAAAACGAAGGTTTTGCGAACATGGCGAATGTCAGACACCTATTGATTATTGGTGATTATGGCCAACATGTAGAATTCATAATTACAAGCCTTTGAAAAAGATGGAGCATTGTATTAACATTAAATATGACTCACTCTATCCAAGCCTACGGGAGTATTGATGTATTTAGCCCTCACCTTCCCCTATATAGATGAGGAACATCATGATTACATGGATAATCAAGTAATTAGTATTGATGTATGTGTATGACTGGGTGGATTGAGATTTATTGCTATTACTCATCATATAAACTTCTCTTGTCACCTGAGGAATTGGTTTACTTATTGGTTTATCGAAAACAAATTCAATTGACCATATTAATTTATTCACGTAATTATGTCAACCACTGCAACCATTCATATGTTTATCTCTTTTGCATATGTCAGTTTAATTTTAATAGCAAGAATATAATTTGTTTATATAGTTGACAGTTTTATTTGAATAGCAACAATTTTTTTTTTTTTACGTTTTTTATATTGTTATTACTAACCTGTTTTCTTGCCAAGATAAAGTGATATAAGGTAGTGAAATGGGTAATTGAAAATAACCAAAACATGTTTTATTGTTTCATTCAAAAAATAAAAAAAACAAATAAATAAATAAATTTATATATAACGACAACACGCGCCTCCAGGACCGCCAGCCTAACTCAGGACCCCTCAACACCTGTGTGAGAAAAGAGAAAGGGAACATTCATAAAATAATATAAATATTTATTCATACACAAATCCTTTACATTAATTTTTACGTCAGACATCCGAAACAGAGTCGCAAACCCTGTGTGTATACTAGACCCAAAGTGTGGGTGATAATCTCTGGCTTGTGTCGCCACCGTTACCTGATGACAGCCACCCTTCTCTCCCCCTCTACCAGTACATAGGGAAGGTTATTTGAGTGGGTGACGATTGCCAAACGAATACTGAGAAGGTTTGTACTGTATAATCTGTAAACGCACAAATGAAATGGGTGCCAATTGTTTAACGATTACTGAGAATGGTTCCATATAAATGTGTGCAGCACTTGGCAACTTATGAGGCACACTTGTGAGAAACATTTACAACATGACAATTTTATCAGGCTTTACTTTACTTGGGTGCAAAGTGACCGCAGTCTCACACGTGCATACCTGTAGGCTATCACCGCGAGATAATGAGTGGGAAATATGACCAGGCCGTATACAGCCTGGAGGTAAATCGTAGTAATGGCCTCTCAGCTGGCCTTGATATGGTATGGTAGGGCAAAGATTTAATCTTTTTAGTATATATATTTGTTTATAATTATATATATATATATATATATATATATATATATATATATATATATATATATATATATATATATAATATATATATATATTATATATATATATTATATATAATTATACAGTATATATATATATATACCGGTATATATATATATATATATATATATATATATATATATATATAGAGAGAGAGAGTGAGGTCGCCCTCATTCGACCCATGTCGCCCTTTTGTCGTGTTGCATTAGCTGATATTAGCTGAAACACTCACTGCATTCGCACAATCACCGCACGGTAGTCGCCATAATCGAGCGAATTTGCTCACAAGCAGCGTTGCCAATAATGGCAATTCGCCATATTCACTCCATAGCTCGCAAGGCATTCGCCCACAATCGCCCATATTCGCCCAATATTCGCTCGGCATTCGCACAACATTCGTCCTATTCGCCGGTACTGGCGAATACGGGGACAAGGGTACGAATTGTGCGACTTTAGTGCGACCAAGGGCGAATGAAGTGAGACAAAGGGCGAATGTCGCACAACATTCGCCAACATTTTAATTCGCAGCCGTTTTTTGGGTATGCTCAAAATTTACGGCGAATCTGGGGAAATCTGGGCAAACATGGGCGACTCGAGGGCGACCGTTGTGCGATTTTGGCGACAATGTTCGAGCGAATATGGCAAATTTTCGGACATAGACAAAAAAATCCTGTCGCCCTCTGTCGCTGGGCGTTCGCCATCGAAAAGTCACACAGTGGGATACCCCCTTTAACCTGGCACCTTACCAAAAACACCTCCTACACGCCGCAGATACCTGACACTCTCATGCAGCTGGTGACATCTGGCATCTTAGCCCAGATCTACCAGTGCCACAGGGCTGTGTTCTCTCATCTCTGTTTTTCTTTATCGAATTATCTCAATGTATTTGTCTATTTACCTATCTACCGTAACTTTCTATCATTCTATTTCTTTACCTAACTACTATTAATCTCCATAACTATCAACTATCTCCCTATCAGCTACTATCGGACTACTTAACGTGGCACCTTCCCAAACACACCCCGTACACGCCGCAGATCTCCGACACTCTGATGCAGCTGGTGGAGTCTGGCATCCTGGCGGAGATCTACCGGGACCACACGGGGCGGAACATACACCGAGTGGAAAGCCAGGTAGAGTAGTATCCCTTTTAACCCATTCAGTACCGGTGCTGTCCTATTAACTTTATTCTGGCTACTATTAGACGATTTATTCAGTTTAAAAGAGGTCTCTAACTCTTAACAGGATATGAAGTATTTAATTTAACCCTTTTTACTACAGATCCTTTTTTAAATGCACAAAATCCTCTTAATATAGCTAGAATAAAATTGAAAAGACATCGCCAGTACAGAAGGGGTTGAACTTACCACGCTACTTTTATACTTCATTATGGCTACCATTACACTCTTATAGACGGCTTAACATGAACTTAATTAGGGTGGGGTGCACCTTGACCCCCAACTCCCTAAATATTATGTTTTATATATATATGTTGGTTATTATATTAGTTAGTAGTAGTATCCTCTATATGTTCCCCGAAATTGGTTGCTTTTCTAAAAAAAAATGAATTATCTATGAATTTATTTGTATTTTTCACGAAAAATATAATAACTAAGCCAATTTTTGCTGCAATCTCTTGAAACTTGTATATCCATTGCTAAACAACGTATTACACAAGATGTCGAACGGAATCGCAGTTAAAATGACTATAAACTGCCCAAAATGAATTTATTGTGCATTATCTTATATAATTTCATGAAAATCTCGAAATATTTCATATTATACACCAACAACTTTGTTCCGATGCCACTTAGGGGAACTGTTGGCTTGACATGTTGTTTATAGTGGTGTTTTGCATATATGTGCATCATTACTCATATGTCAGTCCATAAATACTCATGATACATGATCTAGAAGGTGAAAAATGTCCTAAAAAGATACGTGAAATTCAATAAAAGTACATTTGGGGAGAGATATAATAGTTAGGCCCATTTAGCATTTGCCCATTTTAGCATTTTCTATGATGGCGCACACATAGAGGATGAAGATTTTATGACAAACTAAATTAAAATTTCGTCAGGAGCATGATCAATTGTATATTTTCACATCTATTCTTACCAAAATCCATGATATTGGGGCCCCCAGAGGGGGGTGCTAGGGATGTCATATGGGTGTTTATGCCCTCATATGATCATTTCTAGTGCTTACAGAAGCCCTTTACACAAAGGACACAAAAAAAAACATTTTGGTGGGTGGTGAGCAAAAAATTTAATTTTTTGGGGGGCGTGGGCGAACCCCCGCCCCAGGGGGTTATGGATGCGATATGTTTTTTTGTTCCCTCCTAGGCTATTCTCCTATGTTGAAAGAAGCATTATAGAACAAGAACAAACAAAATGTGAAATTTTGATTTCTGGGCTAAATGAAGGTGCACCCCACCCTTAAGACAATCATATTTGTGGAATTTGTCATCCTAGCCGATATCTACTGGGATCATATCGGGTGGGACGTACGCCGCCGTGTGGAAACAAGGTACACTCGGGTACCATAGTCTCTACCCCACTCATAAGAATTTGTGGACCTCCTATGTTTATCTATATGCAATTATAACTATTTGGATTGAGGTTTGGATAGAACTTGCTATTCAAACATTACTATATATAGTTTTGTGGTTGATTTGTAGTCAATTATATTCATAGCTTGGTTTCCAGAGATATACTTCCATAGTTAGAAATAGGTGAAATCCACGCATTGGTATGAGTGGGCTAGAGACTATAGTATCCGAGTGTACATAATATGCATTACATTTAAATTGTATATAATGGCCCATCCACTAGATCAATTGTATATAATGGCCCATCCACTAGATCAATTGTATATAATGGCCCATCCACTAGATCAATTGTATATAATGGCCCATCCACTAGATCAATTGTATAATGGCCCATCCACTAGATCAATTGTATATAATGGCCCATCCACTAGATCAATTGTATATAATGGCCCATCCACTAGATCAATTGTATATAATGGCCCATCCACTAGATCAATTTTCAAGCGAGATGTCTTTAATCCGCCAAAACAGAGAGTGGAGGGTGTGTAAAATGATTCGAATATAATTCTCTAATATAAATCAAACCACCTCCTTCTACAGATCCGTGGGTCCGGAAAGTTGAACCTGGGCCACCTGCAGGGCGCCTTCATCCTGTTGGGGTTGGGGCTGGGGCTGGGGACCCTGGTGCTGCTGGTGGAGTTATGGGTCTGGAAGGGCCCCAAACACACCCAATAACTGACTTGTCAATGGACCATACTCTGCAAATTAAACGTTTAAGAGGACAATTTTAATTATTCCATTAGTCTTTATATATACGTGTTTTAGTTTCCTCGCTAGACCTCCACCAAGCAAAACAGTAAAAAAAAATAATAAAAAAAAATAATAATACAATTAAAATAAAATATAACCCAAGACCTTGAGGGCGCCATCCTCCTGCTGGGGAAGGGTGTGGTGGTGGGGAGTCCCTGGTGCTGCTGACGGAGTTATATGGGTCTGGAAAGGATCCAACCACACCCAATAACTCACTCTCTCAATTCACCACACTCTGCAAATTGAATGCTTAAAGAAAGATTTATATTTACTTATGAATTTGTTTATTTATTTATTGTGTGTTTTTTTTGTTTAAACCAAATTATCTTTGATTTATTTCCTCCCTAGCCCTCCATCATTTGTTATTTTATTTTTTGTATTTTAAGCTTCCTCCCTAGGTCTCCATCAAGCTTAAGTCAATACCCCCAAAACACCAATTCGAGATATAAAGTTGTGCCCTTTTCGTTACAAATTTCGTTACAAAACCGGCCAAAGGCCGGTTCCTCCTAAATTGCAGGCTTGCTCTTGCTCACCAGGAAAAAGGCGGCACCTAAATGGCACAAAAGGTATGAATATTGACTAAAAAATGGAGCGAAAGGTCCTAATATTGACTAAAAAATTGGGCGAAGGGTCTTACAATTGCCAAACGAATAGAGAAACTAAAGTATTTATGATGAAATGGAGAAACCTATATCATGTGTTTCAACTTCAAATTATGTGGTTTTCCATCTAGGCTATCTTCGAACTATGGAAATTGGCAGTACATTTATCCCCTTCACCACCGTTACGTAATTTGCATCATATTCTGATTACCATTAGACGATGTTCATTTATTTGTAGTCTACCTGTACGACTCGAATGGGTAATTATAATGTAAAACTTGCAAAATAAACAAACCAAAACGAACACAGTAAAACGACAAAACATCTAATCCAAATCGCTATGTGGAAACAACGCTCAAGTAAAACAATCATTTATAAATAAAAGAACACAATCCACAACGATCTCAAAGATCCAAAAAGATCTCAATAAACCCTCATAGTAACATAGGTCCTTCTTAAATTGCATAAAATCATCTATTTTTAGTCAGAATAAAAGGTAAACACGTGTCATGGTGCTGAAGGTATTAAGGGGGGTGACCTGCTTTTCGTTATTTCTGTCCTGTTCTCTCTTTCTCTGGCTTGTATCCATTCGGCCCCATTCAGCCAACTATTTTAAGACGTTTATCCCGATCTAGGTGTCGATTTCTTCCTGGCGAGCGATAGCGAGCCAGCATTATATGAAGAAATCCGGCTTCGCCGGAGAAATATTTCTATCGAAAAATGTACAAATTTAGCCTGCTGTCAAACAAAAATAAAAAATATGCTGGCTCGCTACCGCTCACCAGTAAAAAATTGACACCTGGATGGGGATAAAAGTCTTAAAACAGTAGGCTGAATGGGGCCAAATGGATACAAGCCAGAGAAAGATAGAAAAGGACAACAAAAATAGGTCACCCCCCTTTAAGGTTTATTTCTGAACCCTCTTCTCCCTCCTGTGTAGCTGAGGCCTTATAAGACGTTCGCCCCATTAGTTTGGCTAATTTAAGACATTTTGCCCCACATCTAAGTCAATTTGAAGAGCTTTTGAATTGATGCCAATTAGGTGTCGTCTCTTCTCCTGACGAACGATAGCGATGTAATTAACCCCTTCGGTACCGGCGACGTTATATATATTTCATTGTAGCTATACTTAGACGATATTTTGGCAGTTTAAGAAGGATCTGTGGTAGTCAAAAGGGTTAAGTGAGATAGTCTGTATAGCCTTTTAATGTGTTGATGTCGTTCCTAGGTTGAATACAAATCGTCTTATAGTAGCCAGAAATAAAGTTAAAAAGACGTCGCGGTACAGAAGGGGTTAAGGGGAGATTTCCACTTGAGAGAGTTTTTTCTTGACTCCTTTCTCCCTCATGTTTAGCCTCATTGCTTTTCTAATTTTAAGACGTTTGCCCCATTATTTTGACGATTTTAAGAACTTTCGACCCATTTATGTCAATTTTAAGACCTTTCGTGTCATTTAGGTGTCGATTTTATCCTGGCGAGCGATAGCGAGCCTGTAATTTAAGAGGAACCGGCTTTCAGCCGGGAAATTTTTCTACCGAAAAATGTACAAATTTATCTTGAAATGTGCTCAAAGGGGTGCAATCTTAAGCTTGATGGATAGCTAGAGACCAAACTAAAATCCTCCCCTTAAGGAAGAACCAACCTTCGACGGAAACATTTTACCGTACCGAAAATTTACACAAATATCTGGAAGGGGGATTCTGAGGGTGTATGTGTAAGCTTGATGAAGGTCTGGAGAACAAAAAATAAAACTAATAATAATAATCTATGTTTTATTAGTTTCACCACACACCACCAAACACCTCCAATGAAATTAATGAAAGCATATATGTGATCCACCGGGATTCGAACCGGGGTTATCACACACAGATTTTTAGGCTCCTTAACCATTACACCACCAAGACGGTCTAAAAAAAAAAATAATAAAAAAAATAATAATAATAATAATAATAATAATAATAAATAAATAAATATATATAAAATAATAAATTAATAACACTATAAAATGTAAGTGTAGATAAAGTTTGATGCAGGTACTCTTTTAAGGGGGTGACCTGCTTTTGTTCTGTCCTTTTCTATCTTTCTCTGGCTTGTATCCATTCGGCCCCATTCAGCCTACTGTTTTAAGACGTTTATCCCCATCCAGGTGTCAATTTTTTACTGGTGAGCGGTAGCGAGCCAGCATATTTTTTATTTTTGTTTGACAGCAGGCTAAATTTGTAAATTTTTCGATAGAAAAAATTCTCCGGCGAAGCCGGATTTCTTCATATAATGCTGGCTCGCTATC
>CM064580.1:38814637-38980095 GCA_032716605.1 Paralithodes platypus
CGGATATGTATGTATCAGAATTAGTTGCCATGACTGTATATGATAATTACAATCCCTGCTCTAAATTAAAGGCGCACTGCTTGTTAGATGCTCATAAAGTTCCCTCTATTAGAAAATAAATAAATAAATAAATAAATAAATATACTCTATATAGTATATATATATATATATATATATATATATATATATATATATATATATATATATATATATATATGTTTCTAGTCTCTCAGTGGGGATCGAACCATCGACCATCAGAACGATAGCCGACGCTTAATCAATTACACCACGGCAGTGGTGATTGATTAAGCGTCGGCTATCGTTCTGATGGTCGATGGTTCGATCCCCACTGAGAGACTAGAAACATTTAGTGGCTCACGTGTATTTGTGATATATATATATACCGGTATATTATTATATATATATAAATAAATAAATAAATAAATAAATACATAAATATACACATAATATTTTAACTTATTCATTGGACTGCCAATCCCCATTTTCTTCCCTAAACTCTGATGTGTTTTTCAAGGGGGGATGGGCCGCTTTTCTAGACCTCCTTCTCCCTCGTATTTAGCCCCATTAGTTTTGAGATTTTAAGACGTTCGGCCCATTATTTTGGCGATATTAACACCTTTTGCCCCATATCGTTGTCAATTTTAAGACCTTTCATGCCATTTAGGTGTCGAATATGTCCTTGCGAGCGATAGCGAGCCTGTAATTTTAAGAGGAATCGGCCTTCGGCCGGGAAATTTTTCTACCGAAAAAATTACAAATTTATCTTGAAGGGGTGGTCTAAGGGGTGTTTCTTAAAGCTTGATTAAGGTCTAGCGAGGAAACTAAAAATATATATGAATAACTGAATAAATAGACCAGAAAAGTAGCTATTATAGTCTATTCGCTGTAAGTGGGCGAGAAATCATGACCTCTAACCTCTGTAACTAAAAAACGACTAGAGTAATCGAGCAAATATTTCTACCATTTGGGAAGAGCCAGCCAATGAATAGATGTGGAAATTTGCAGCCAATTTGTAATAGCCCTTTTTGAGTTAGAGAGGATTATAAGTCATGATTCCTCGCCTATTTACAGCGAATAGACTATAGCCCCTTAACGCATTCAAATGTATATACTGAGTTACAGGATATATTCTAAAAGATAAACTATAAGTTATTCTCGTTGCATTCAATTTAAGGGGAGGTTTCTAGTTTGTTTCCTACTCCTCCAGCAATCTTAAAATTTCACCCCCTTGACCCCCTTTCAAGATAAATTTGTACATTTTCGGTAGAAAAATGTCCCGGCCGAAGGCCGATTACTCTTAAATTACAGGCTCGCTATCGCTCGCCAGGATAAAATCGACACCTAAATGGCACGAAGGGTCTTAAAATTGACAGAATGGGGCGGAAATTCTTAAAAATCAACAAATTAATGTGGCAAACGTCTTAAAATCTCAAAAGCAACGGGGCTAGACATGAGGGAGAAAGGGGTCAAGAAAAAAGTCCCTCAAGTGGAAATCTCCCCTTAACGTAATTGTTATCCTAGATTTGCCTAATCAAAACTAGCACTCGATAAAATTTATATTGATCAAATTGTCAACCCCACTCCCAATAATATAATTCTAACTCACATCTTAACCCCTTGAGGATCATGGCACATTTTGACAGTATATTTTGGTTATCTATTTGTTATTCATTTCACCACAACACCAAACACCTCCAATGAAATTAATGAAAGCATATATGTGATCCACCAGAGTTCGAACCCGGGTTATCACACACAGGTTTTTAGACACCTTAACCATTTTACGACCAAGCCAAGACTTTAGGAAAGGACATCTAATTATTCAAGGAGTCAATAATGATCTCAATTAACTATTTAGCTCTCACAAGTTCACCGTAAAGCTGTATAAAATCGTCTAATGATAACCATAATAAACAGTCAAAATCCACATAGGGTAAAACTAGCGTTAGTTAGCCGACCCTAAACATACCGTTACCGCAAACTAGCGTTAGTTAGCCGACCCTAAACATACCGTTACCTCAAACTAGCGTTAGTTAGCCGACCCTAAACATACCGTTACCGCAAACTAGCGTTAGTTAGCCGACCCTAAACATACCATGATGGTTGCTTCAAGACCTCACTAGCGTTAGTTAGCCGACCCTAAACATACCGTTACCGCAAACTAGCGTTAGTTAGCCGACCCTAAACATACCGTTACCTCAAACTAGCGTTAGTTAACCGACCCTAAACATACCGTTACCGCAAACTAGCGTTAGTTAGCCGACCCTAAACATACCGTTACCGCAAACTAGCGTTAGTTAGCCGACCCTAAACATACCGTTACCGCAAACTAGCGTTAGTTAGCCGACCCTAAACATACCGTTACCTCAAACTAGCGTTAGTTAACCGACCCTAAACATACCGTTACCGCAAACTAGCGTTAGTTAGCCGACCCTAAACATACCGTTACCGCAAACTAGCATTAGTTAACCGACCCTAAACATACCGTTACCGCAAACTAGCGTTAGTTAACCGACCCTAAACATACCGTTACCGCAAACTAGCGTTAGTTAGCCGACCCTAAACATACCGTTACCGCAAACTAGCGTTAGTTAACCGACCCTAAACATACCGTTACCGCAAACTAGCGTTAGTTAGCCGACCCTAAACATACCGTTACCGCAAACTAGCGTTAGTTAACCGACCCTAAACATACCGTTACCGCAAACTAGCGTTAGTTAACCGACCCTAAACATACCGTTACCGCAAACTAGCGTTAGTTAGCCTACCCTAATTTGTTAGTAGTCTTGGCAAATCCAACGTCAAGGCTATTAACCTAATTGCAATGACGACTTGTCTATTTTGACTGCTATGTCGTCATTCCAACCGCGGTTAAAAAGAAAACGTCTAGAGTCTACTCCTTATCTTGCTCTAGGAGACGTTGTACATTAACCAAAACTACCACCGAAGGTGAAAAAAGTATAGAAGAGAAGAAAAAGGGGTTTACCTTAGTTACCGCTCAAGGCCCATCCCGTGTTCCGTCATGCGCCGATCCCTGTCGAACGTGCGCATGAGCGACCCTCTCTTGTTATCATTTTTTCACGCGTCGCCATTGTTGAGTCCGCTTTTGTTGTGCTCCTTCAATTCACCCTGTTTTAGGTTCGTTTCGGCTTTTCTGGCCTTCTTTTTGTTAGACAGATGTTACGTGATCTAGGACACACGTAAATGGGCTCCTCAGTGTGTTTAATGGAGACGCGTGTGGAAATAGCTACCGAAGGTACGGGGGCGCCTGGCGTTCCTCGTATGTGTTTTTCATTCCTTTCTCTTTTCATATTCTTTTTTCCTGTTAGTCTGGGCATAGTTTAGCTTATTTTAGCCTAGCTTGTTTCTCATTCAGGAATTGCTATGCCCTATGAGTTTTCATATTTTCATAGCCTAGGTGTACAGTTGGTTCACAATCTGAGATTTCGTGGTGGCGGTGCTGTTTGTAGGGTTTGTGTCGGCCGCATTATTAGCGTTATTCCCGAGTCCCCCCTTACGAGCCTTCACTGTGTCTCAAGGGCCTGGGCGCTTGGTGGTTCGTGATATCCAGGGGTACCCTACGGGGGCCTCTCCCTCACACCACAGGGTTTTTTCGCCCCTGACACATTCTCTCCTCACGGCTAGGCCACCCTTTTTCTCGCCAGTTTCATTTACTGGTTTTTGTGTTCCCTTACTGTTTTCACCTCCATCCTTTCATTCCCTTTTGCCCAATCCTGGGGTACCCTACGGGGGCCCCTGTTTGTGCCGAACCACCCTTCCTGCCACTTCTCCTCATGGGCTTTGCTCTATCTCTGTGGGTGGGGTGGTTCCTGGGGGATGTGCCTCCTCTCCCCTGGTGTGTCTTCCTTGCCTCTCCCTTGACCGGTTGAGTCAGGATATTCAAGGAAGACACTGCTCAGCTTGATAGCCATCGTCGCTTGGAGTCATAAGGAGTTGACGCTTTTTTCTGGGCCTGTGTTGGTATTACCTAGACGCTCCTCTCGCTTTTTCGGCGCCGGACCGTCTCGGCCGGTCCCGCAAATTTGCGGAGTGCTCGATTCGGTCCACGGACGATTCGGCTCCCCGCAAATTTGCGGAGATCGCTGGGGGGTCTCGCGGTGAGGCGGGAGGGTTGTGTCGGTACGGTTATGCCTCCATTGGCCCGCAAATTTGCGGTTATAGTTGGCTTTCCCGGTGACCCTTTTTTGTGTCATCTTGTTGCCTGGTACTATATTGGTGTATGCACTTGCCTGGTGTTATGGACCCTGCATGTGAGGTGTTGAGTGGTGGTTAACACTTTCTCCATCTTTGCAGGTTTCTGCTTGTGCTCTTCCGCCTCACCCGCCCTCCTCACCTCCATCGGTGCTCCCGGTTTAGAGTGAGTACGACTTCCAGTTTGCATGTGTGTTCCTGTTTACCCATGCTCATTCCCTGGTTTTTATTGGACATTATCTTCACTTACTCCGTCAACGTGCTGCTTATGGTGTGTGTTCTTCCATTGCAGGTGGGATGCCTTGCTTTCGCCAGGGCTGTGGCTCCCCGTGCTTGGACTGCCACAGGTCCTGCTTGCGGCATTCGCAATGTGTGTCCTCTACGGCCTACCTCCCGGCTTTGTGTGGCCCGTGTATGGACCTGGTGGATGTGGTGGACCATCACCCTGGTTCCTCTGATGCGGCGGTGGCCTCTGCATCCCTTCAGTCTGTGTGGACGGTGGTCTCCCACCACATCAGGACTGTGGGCCACCGTTCCCCGGCCTTTGTTGACGACCGGATCCGCGTCGCCCTGGGCATCCCTGACCCGTCTGGGGGCCGTTTACCTGGCCCTCTCCCTGCTCGGGCCCTCCTCCCTGGGTCCCGTGGTCAGTCGTCGCATCGTCGGGTGGATCCCCAGCTCCGTCCACGCTCTCGCTCTCCTCGTCGCTCGTCCTCTACTGCCCCTCCTCGTCCTCCTGCTCACCTTGACTCCGCCGTTCGCCCTCGTCATGGTTCTCGCCCTGAGGCCGGGGTTAGCGTCTCTGCCCCTGTACGCCCTCCCCTGGCCTCTCCGGATAGGGGCTCTACTACCTTCCGCCCGCTTCCCCTGCACAAAAGACGTCCTCTTCATTTGTCCTCTACGCGCGCGGATGTTCATGCTGTAGCTGGCCCTCTGCTCCCTCCTTCTACTCTGTCCAGGAGGGTCCGCCAGGATGTAGTTGCTTCTCCTCCTACTTCTCCTGCTTCGGTGCCTCTTCTTCCTTCTAGGTCTCGTCCCAAGGTGGAGGTTCCTCCCTCCTCCGCCTCGGTGTCGGGCCGCCCTGTTCTCTCAGCCCCGGGGATCCTTGCTCTGTTTCCCCCCGCGGCTCCTTCTGACCTCCTTTCACCCGGCCAGCCTTCCCCATCCCGTCATCCTGCTCCTCTCTTCCTTCTTCTATTCCTGATCTTCGCTTGCCGGCTCCCCGTGAGGGTACCCCGCCGCTTGACTCGGTAGAGTATAGCGAGGTTTCGGGGTCCCCTTTCTCGGGGGCTGACGTGTCGCTGGAAGAGGGGGATGGTGATGTTTCCCCCTCGGGCGTTAGTGATCGGGAACGAGACCCTCAGGACCGTCACGGCCGTCGTCGCTCGCCTTCTTTGGGCCGCGACGCTGCTGTTTCGTGTCATGGGTCTCGCTCTCGCTCACGCTCGCCCCTGCGGGCCGAACTATCTTCGGGGGGGTCGCCTCTCTCGGATCGATTTTCGGCTATGCAGGGGTGGGTTGTGTCACACTTCGACGCGCGCTTGGAGGCGATGCAAGAATCCCTCTTATCGCGCTTCTTGGCGGTGACACAACCTCAGCGCCTCACCCAACCTGCCCCTGCTTTGGTCCCCCTCCCCTCTGCGGTGGACCACATTCCTTCTCGCCCTGCTTCTCCGCCTGCCCGGTCGTCGGCTAGTACTGCTCCTGCCCTGGCTCAGGTGGTTGCCCCTACTGTCTCGCATGCGGGGGTCCTCCGTCTGCTAGGGCAGGGTCCGCGCTTGCCCCCCATCCAAAAGGCCAAGGTCCCGTCGCGGACTATGCCGCTCCTCTATGGCTCCTTGGCTGTTTGGAAGGGGGTGCAGGCCTCCCACCCGGAGCGTGCTACCGACTTCCCGTCAGGTGAGAGGGCCCTACCTTTGGACTGGTCGGTCCAAATAAATGATAAAATGCAGTTCAGGGCGATCAGGGTGGATGGTCAGGTGGCCGACGTGGAGGTGCGGGCGTACCCGACAAGGACTGACCTTCAGTACTTCTCGGTGAAGCCCAAGCCCCCGTCTGCTCCTCGGACTAAGCTCTGGTCAGACTTCAGCCGCCAGGACATCCTTCAGGATGTTCAGTCCCTGGCTGTGTTAACGGGACTGTCCTCCTATGGGACGGGTTTGTGCGACGACGGTAAGCCTGGCTTGGCCGTCGTGCTCGATAACCCTCTCCCATTGGAGGCCTGGTTTGCTGAGGCCTTAGACTTTGCCAACCGTTCCGTCGACAGATCTATTTCAGTCCCTCCCCCAGAGTCGTCACTGCTTTTGCCTCCTCTGGTATCTGTCGGCGGATTGGATGGCAAGTTCTGGTCCTGGATTAGCGCTCCCAAACTTGAAATTTGTGCTATTGCTAACCCGTTCTTCTCCCACCCAGATAAGTCCTCTGTCGACAGGGATTTTACCTTGCGGCAGAGGGTGGCGAACTTATTGTCTTGTCTTCTAGGTTCCCTCCAGACGTCTGTTCACCACCTGCGACTTATCGAGGCGACTGCACCTGGCGATCTTCGCGAGGGCTTGGACCACGTTCGGCGGATCCACCTTCAGCTCGCGGTGTCTTTGGTTCCCGAGCTGAAGGCGGTTTTGTGCGAGGCAACTCGACAACGCCAGACGGTAAGGTCCTCGTTCTGCCGGAAGGCCCCTTTGGATATTCGTCAGGGTCTATTATACTCTGAGCTATATACATCGGGGCTTTTTGCGCAGGATGCTTGGGAACGCTACGCTTCTCTGTCAGCGGACCCTGCTTACAACACGCAAAGACGCGCTGTGTCGCGACCAGGGTCTTCGCAGTCCCGTCCTTCTGCCGGTCCCCTTCGGGGTGCTGCCGCCACTGCTGCCGCCAAGAAAGGGCGCAGGAAAGGGAAGTTGCCGGCCAGAGCGTCGGTTCCGCCTCGCACTTCTGCTCCTGCTCCCTTTCATCCCCGCCGAGAAGGGGCTGGCCAGCCTTCCACTTCCGGCCGCACTTCGACGGGGTCTGACACACGACGGACAGGGGATGGGGTGACCCGCCCTTTTCGGCGAGGTGGGGGGGGTAGGGGTGGTCAACGTGGCTCTTATGACCGCAGGGACCGTACCGGGGGACCCTCCACGTCAAAAAATGTGTAGGTTCTCCAGGTCGGTCTCCTCCTTGTTCTCCTTCTCGCCTCGCAGAAAGGGTCGCTCACCTCATCTCGGGGGCTCCCACAGGTTATTTTCGCCCTTGCGCCCTTCGGTGGCCACGAGGGACGTGGGGGCGGAAGATTGCACGGAGGGGTCTAACCTGGAGATGGAAGTCCAGACCCCCACTCAGCTCTTGTCAACGAAGCCGGCCTGTCTCTTCGGAGGTGGCCGACGTGATTACATCCATGCACGAGCAGGGAATCGTCAAGGAGGTGAAAGCCGGTCTACCGGTTTTCCTCTCCCGTGTTTTTCTGGTACCAAAGAAGGACTGCGACGCGATGCGACCGGTGGTGGATCTGTCGGCCCTCAACGGGCACATCGTGAACACACGGTTTCGGATGCTGACGGTGCACCAGGTACGACTGGCCCTGCGACCTCTGTCGTGGGTAGTGTCGCTGGACCTCAAGGATGCGTATTGGCACGTTCCGATCCATCCTCGTTTCCAGCGATTCTTGGCCGTTCAGACTTCCGATCGTGTGTTCATGTTCGACAGACTTCCCTTCGGTCTCAACATCGCGCCGCGGATCTTCTCGAAACTGGTAAAGCAGGCTCTGGATCCTCTCCTCAGGGGCGGCCTCCAGATCCTGTTTTACTTGGACGACTGATTGATAGTTTCAGACACCCTAGAACAGTGCGTCCACGACACCCTCACAGTAGTTCAACACATCACACAGTTAGGGTTCAAAATCAATATTCCCAAGTCGCGCCTGACCCCGTCGCGTGTCGTGACGTGGGTAGGTCTCGAATGGGATCTGACCAACGCTACAGTGACCCAGAGTCAGCCAAACGCGGTGAAACTTCGCAGGAAGGTCTTCGCCGTGTTGCACTCGGTCTCCCTCACGAGGAGGATCTGGGACTCGTTAGTGGGTTCGCTGAATTGGGCCGCTCTGACCATTCCCTTAGGGAGGCTCAGGCTGCGCCGCCTAATACTCATGGGCAACAAGGTGTTTCCGTTGGCCCCTATGGATCGGCTCATGCCGATCCCGCGTACCATTCACAGACACTTAGGACACTGGGTTGCTCGGGGCACGCTCTCTGCGGCTGTGCCCTGGACCGCCCCCCCGCCGACGATCTTGGTAGATACAGATGCGTCGAGCGAGGTAGGGTGGGGTTACCAATCCAACCTGGGACATCAACATCACGGCAGATGGGTGGGACACACACACCTACACATCAATGCCCTCGAACTGTTGGTTCCCTTGTTCTTCCTGAGGGACCACGCGCTGGCCCTTCGGGGAACGTCGGTGGCCTTCAGGATGGACAATCAGACAGCTGTCCACTGTATCCAAAAGCAGGGGTCCTCCAGGTCTTTCACTCTGTTGGGGATCTCAGAGAAGTTGTTCTTCCTCGCGAACCGACACAACATCTCCCTGCACGCCTCCTACCTGCCCGGGACTGCCAACCTGTGGGCGGACGCCCTGTCGCGAGGACGGGGCGTTCTTGTAGAATGGGCAATGAAACAGACTGTATTCGACGACCTCGCAGCTTCCTGGGGTGTTCCGGAGGTCGACTTGTTCGCATCGAAGGAGACGCGCAAGTTGCCTCAGTACCTGTCCCTCCGGACTCGCACTCCGGAGGGGGGTCCGGACGCTTTCATGGAAGACTGGAACAGGTGGCAGTCGATATACATATTTCCGCCACCAGACGCACTGTTGATGTGCAAAGTCCTCGCGCGGCTGCGGCTGTACCGCGGCAGAGTCTGGCTAATAGCGCCTCTGTGGCCAGCCCAGGCTTGGTACTCCCAGTTGAAGCGGTGGTGCCCGAGTCCGGTCCCTCTCCCTCTCTCAAACTTCCACTTGAGCCAGGTTGGCGACCTGCGGACCTCGTTGGCCTTCGCATCGTGGATGTTCGTGAGGCACGGTGGCTCCCAGTCCACGGACGGGACCTGACTGACTTCCTGAAGCGTTCATGGACGTCTTCGACTTGGGGGACTTACGAGTCCCACTGGAGGTCTTTTACTAGGTGGATACAGGACACTCACCAGACTGTTAGCTCTCCTTCCCTCGTCCTACACTACTTGTTTCACCTCTTCCGTACACGTCGCTCTCAAGTCAACACTATACGTAACCACTTGTCTGCCATCCGGGAGGTCTTTGAGTCCATCACTGGGCTGGTCGTTCCACCGAAGGAGCTGGATTCCTTCATGAAGGCTGCCTTCAGGGAGCGACCGCCTCCGCGCCAGATCCCTCCTCAGTGGGATCTGGGGCGTGCTCTGGACCTTCTGGCTTCACACACGTATACACGGGACACTACACCGGTTCAGTTGCTCGAGCGTACACTCTTCCTTGTCGCTCTGGCCACTGGGGATAGGGTGTCTGAACTAGCTGCCATGTCGCGGTCCCAGGAATGCATGCGATTCTCCCCGTCCTTGAATGTCGTCACGTTAGCCCACTCCCCTCATTTTGTTGCCAAGAATGAGAGAGAGACCCACGTTTTCAAGCCTTTCACCATCCAGGCTTTAAAGCGTGGGCATACTCACCATGTGTTGTGCCCGGTGCAGGCCTTGCACTCCTATGTTGAGTCTGTGGCTCCGACTTCGGGTACTGCTGTGTGGGTGTCTCCTCGGACTGGTAGGAGGCTCTCGAAGGTACAGATAGGACGCCACATTTGTCGGGTCATTCGTGCCAGTAACCCTGCTTGTCGGGGTTCTGCGCACGATGTGCGATCCTTTGCTGCCTCCTTACGGTTCCTGCAGACTCGTTCGTTGCCTGACGTCGCCTCGGCGGGTTTGTGGTCTTCTGTCCATACCTTCGTCTCCTCCTACCTCTCCATGTCCATTGTTAGACCCCCTCGGCCTGTGATAGCTCTCGGGAGTCGTGTTTCCTAGGGCTCTCGCGAAGTTGCCTGGTCTTCCCCCCTCGTCACTTTTTCTTTTCCTTTGTTTTCTTTCGAAAAGGGGGGGAGGGAAGTACGGGTTTGCAACACTGGATTACAAGTTTGGGGTTATGTTATATGTATACAGTACATAAGTGTTTTTGCCTCATTGATAATTGTGTTTTGTTTTTGTGATCAGTGTTTTTGTTCATTTTGGAAGAAAAGGGATTTTGTACAGTACTTTTTGGTTTAAGACAAGTCTATGGTTTTGCATTACTATGAATGACGGGCACGTGTTAAAACTGCTCTTTTTAGCTACTCCTCAGTTTTTCACTCTTTTATTAAACTCTCTTGTTTAAATTGTGTTTCTTTGTCATTCATAATTTTGTCTTATGCATTGGTTTTTTTGGTAGGTTGGGCTTGGATGTCCTCCTCCTATTTGTTATGCAGCCTTGACGTTGGATTTGCCAAGACTACTAACAAATTGGGAGGTTTGACGTACCTCCCAACCTACCAAATAGGAAAACCTACTATTTGGTAGTAGTCTTGGAAAATCCAACGTACATAATACCCTCCCTCACGCCGGACCCCTGCCCATCCGCGTTCTTCTGCTGACGTGAGATGTGATAACAAGAGAGGGTCGCTCATGCGCACGTTCGACAGGGATCGGCGCATGACGGAACACGGGATGGGCCTTGAGCGGTAACTAAGGTAAACCCCTTTTTCTTCTCTTCTATACTTTTTTCACCTTCGGTGGTAGTTTTGGTTAATGTACAACGTCTCCTAGAGCAAGATAAGGAGTAGACTCTAGACGTTTTCTTTTTAACCGCGGTTGGAATGACGACATAGCAGTCAAAATAGACAAGTCGTCATTGCAATTAGGTTAATAGCCTTGACGTTGGATTTTCCAAGACTACTACCAAATAGTAGGTTTTCCTATTTGGTAGGTTGGGAGGTACGTCAAACCTCCCAAACATACCGTTACCGCAAACTAGCGTTAGTTAGCCGACCCTAAACATACCGTTACCGCAAACTTATCCTGTCAAATTTAAGGGGAGATGGTTCACTTTTTGGGCGTTTTTTGCATGTATTCATTATTTTTCTAGTTTCCTCCCTAGACCTCCACCAAATTTTAAAAAACATCCATTAGATCCCCCTTCTAGATTAATTTGTACATTTTTCGGTAGAAAAATTTCCCGGCCGAAGGCCGATGCTTCCAACATTACAGGCTCAAGTCTATCGTTCGCCAAGGAAAAAATCGACACCTAAATAGCACGAAAGGTCTAAATATTGACGACGAAATGGGGCGAAAGGTCTTAAAATCGACTTAACTAATGGGGCAAACATCTTAACATCTGAAAACTAATTGGGCTAAACATGAGGGAGAAAGTGGTCCAGAAAACCCCCGGCCCATCCTCCCTTAAGCAAACCATGATCACGACACATGACACACTAAGTTAACCCTTTGATGCTCTGGCGCGTCTTAGCAGTTTATTTTGGCTATCATTAGACGTTTTTATGCAGCTTAGGAAGTATCTGTTGGTAAAAAAAGGGTAAATACTATCTCAATCAACCCTTCGACTTCCATATACTGTACTAATCTGAATAAAATCGTTTAATAGTAGCCAGAAAACAGAACAGAAACGCGTATTGGAGCTTGAAAGGGTTAACTGCATAAATGAATATATATATTTATAGAGGAAATAGATATCAAAGTTCAACTAATCAATGCTTATAATTCCCTTTAAAACAAATCAAATATAATATTTGTGGACATTACCGTACACATGAACATGTAACTATACACTCATACAGACGTACACGAACAAAATCGGAAGCCATCATGAATCAGAATGACCTTTAACCCTATTAGGTGCAGGGCGGGCCAATTTGGATCCTCTCTGATTTACTCCATTACCTTGGATATTTTAAGACGTTTCACCTCACTAGTTTGGCGATTATATGATGCTTCAACCCAATAAGGTGTCGATTTTTCCTGGGCGAGCAATAGCGAGCCTGCAATTTCGGAGAAACCGGCCTTTGGCCGGGACATTTTTCTACCGAAAAATTTACATATTTAACTTGAAGGGGGTCTGGGGAACGTTTTTAGTTTGAAGGGGGCTTGGAGAGGCGTGTTTCCAAGTCTAGGGGTTAACTAAATACACATTATTCGAAAATGGCTAAAACAATTAAAACCCTCAATAATAATTAAACAAAATACCATAACAACCCCCGAGACGTTGCACCAGATAGTGTTAAGTTTATTCCGCAGACACAAAGCACGTTGAAATAATATAGGGAATCAAATCATGTTAGAAATTATTCTAGCAATAAAAGTAATGACTACTTCGGTAATTAGATATATCATAGACACTAAGCGTAATAAATAGTGCTAATGAACATTAAAAGATTGATAAACAATGAAAACGTAAAACAAATATAATAAATCAAGAGTGAGAAGGGTGGAAATATGTTACTTCAGAAGTGCGTGTGGAGTTACATGGAGAGAGTGTGAAAAAGATCACCTTGAGGTGGTTCAGTCATGTGGAATGTATGGGGAGTAAGAGAATGACTAAGAGAGAGTACGAGAGTGAGGTGGCAGGGCAGAGAGGAAGAGGTAGACCGAGAGTGAGGTGCAAGGATGGAGCTGAGAGGTATACCAGTGAGTGTACAAAGGAGTACAAAGGAAATCAAGCAACAACAGGTCTAGTGACCCTTCTAGGCTGCTTGTCCTCCAAAACAATGAGGATCAAGTGTCCAAACAGTGGTTTAGAGTGGGTAAGGGAACATTGGAAAGGGAACTACTGCCCTGGAACTAATGTCCGTGGCAGGATTAGGAAGTTAGTAGGGGACAGATGGGTTAGTAACTGAGGGGGAGATAAAGTAAAGTTATTCATTTACAAACGCAGTCAGTCGCGGGTTTAATGCGAGATATTTGTCTAAGCGGAGTTTAAATTAATCAACGGTGCTGCAGTCTATAACGTCTCGGGGAAGCCCATTCCACAAGTTGACAACTCGATTGAAGAAGAAATTCTTAGATTCGTGTGAGTTAAAAGATTTACCAATAATTTTGCAACCGTTTCCCCGCGTGTAATTAGATTGGTCAATAGTGAAGTACTTACTACAGTTCATATTGTCGATGCCTTTGATGATTTTGAACACTTGAATTAAGTCACCTCTTAATCTGCACTGGGTTAAAGGAAATAGATTTAATTCTCTAAGACGCTCTTCGTATGGTTTGTTCTTTAGGCTAGGTATCATTTTGGTAACTCTACGTTGAACTCGTTCTAGCTTGTTTATATCTTTTTGGTAATAAGGGCACCAGGATTGAACGCAGTATTCCAGAAGAGGGCGGACTAAGGAATTGTAAAGGGTTAGGATAACTTCTTTGGATTTATGCTCAAATGACCTGCCTATAAAGCCAATTATTTTGTTTGCCTTCTTAACAACTTCTGATCATTGTTGACTCGGTTTTAGGTTACTCGATATTGTTACTCCCAGATCGGTTTCTCTGTTTACATTCTTAAGCTGAGTGCCATTCATCGAATAGTTTGCTTTCTCATTTAGGTATCCGATATGTAGTACTTTACATTTATCCGCATTGAAACTCATTTGCCAAATTTGGGCCCAACATGACAATTTATCTAGATTGTGTTGCATATCGTCAACTTGTTCTTTTGAGAGTACGCTATTTGCAATTTTTGTATCGTCAGCAAATTTTGAGATTGTACAGGTGAGACCCTCATCTATGTCGTTGATATAAATTAGAAAGAGAATTGGTCCTAGTACCGATCCCTGGGGTACCCCGCTACTTACATTGGTCCATTTAGATGCCATACCGTTTATGACTACTCTTTGCTTTCTGTCGCTGAGCCAATTTTCTATCCATTTCAACACACCGTCTTGTATTCCATGCGCTTTTAGTTTTAGCAGTAAACGTTTGTGGGGAACTTTGTCAAAGGCCTTTTGAAAATCAAGGTATATATTATCTACAGCTTTACTCTCATCGTAGAGGTTGAGGATATCGTGGAAGAAGTCTAAGAGGTTTGTTAAACAGGAACGTTTTTTACGAAAGCTGTGTTGAGTATCTTTAAGTAAGTTATTTGCCTCTAAGTGATTTACGAGTCTGTCTCTTATGACCGTTTCTAGCATTTTACATACAATTGAGGTTAAGCTAATTGGACGATAGTTACTGGGTAGGGATTTGCTGCCTTTTTTGAATATCGGTGTTACGTTGGCTAGCTTCCACTGATCAGGCATAGTCCCAGACTGCAAGGATTCATTGAATAGCAATGTCAGTGGTTTGGTGAGCTCATCCTTAGCTTCCTTTAGAACTCTAGGCGAGATTGTATAAGGTCCCAGCGTTTTATTTACCTTGAGTTTATCTAAACAATTCAATACTTCTCTCTCGGTAACGGTGATATTGCTTAGAACATCTGAATTATCAATCTGAATCGGCGATGGTGTAGGGATATCACTGAGGTCTTCTGTTGTAAAAACTGATGCAAAGAAGGTATTGAGGGCATTACTCATTTGTACTTCGTCTTTGGTGTATTCTCCATATTCATCGACTAACGGTCCAACAGTTGAAGTAACTACTTTTTTCTTTCTGATATAACTATAGAATTCTTTCGGGTTTGTTTTACTTTGATTCGCAACATGTAACTCCAGGGTCTTTTTACTTTGCTTAATTAACTTTTTGGCTTTGCGTCGTAGCTCTACAAATTTCACCCGTTCTTCGTCATTTTGGGAGGATTTTAATCTATCATTAGCAAATTTTTTAGCAAGCAGGCAGCAGTTTGAAATATCTTTATTCCACCATTTGGGCTTATCATTATGGCCTGGACGCCGTATTTTCGATGGTATGCAGTCTTGCAGAGTGATGTAGGGTGGGAGGAGGGGCGCCGGCTTGATACAGGACAGAGGTGCATAAAGTCAATTTGTTTGTGGCCACCCCTTCGGGCATCAATGTGTCTGGCATATATATATATATATATTTTTTTTTTTTTATTTTTTTTTTTTATTTTTTTTTTTTTTTCCCCTAGCGGGGGAAGGGGAGGGGGGAGGAAGTAGAGGTTTTGGTCAGGAAGATAAAGTAGGAAATTTTGAAATAAAGTAGTAGATTAAAAGTTAGTGGGCATACCACCTTGCTTTATTCATGGTAGGGCAACTATATTATTAAAAAGGAAAACAAAAATAATAATAATAATTAAATCTAGTAAATAAATAATAATAATAAAAAAAAAAATAAAAAAAAAAAATAGTAAAAAGAAAAGATATTTTGATGTTCAGTGCTGGAGAAGAGATTAATTTGTCTAAGTTATTGGGTATCGAATAACTCTTCATAAGCATCAAGAATTTCTTCCTGATATATATATATATATATATATATATATATATATATATACTGTATATACAGTATATACTGCGTATCTAATGCTAACATATAAAAACAAAAATATATATGTGCGGGTAAATATATAATTATGCATGTGAGTGAGCTTGTTTCATTAATATCCTTGTTGTATCTACTATGCAGTTTATATATCTGTTTAACCTTTTTCAGTATAGGAACGGTATTCTGCATTTTATTCTGGCCACCATTTGACGATTATACACAGCTTAACCCCTTCTGTATCGGTGACGTTTTTTTTATATATTCTAGCTACACTTATACAATTTAGTGCAGTTTAAGGAGGAGTTGTGATAGTAGAAAGTATTGAGTGAGATAGTTTGAAGTCTGTTAGTTGTTGGAGGCTCTTTTGAAACTGCCTAAAATCGTCTAATAGACTAATAGTAGCCAGAGTAAAACTAAAAGCACGTCGCCGGTAAAGAAGGTGTTAAGGGGATATGTATTAATATTTGTTTATTGATTTGTTAATTCATCATAATTGTTTAGTTTCCTCCCTATTTCTCCATCAAAATTAAAAAAAATTATCCCATACACCCCTTTCCAGATAAATGTATGCACTGTTTCCTCCTAAATTGCAGGCTCGCCATCGCTCGCCAGATAAAAGTCGAGCACTTAATGACATGAACAGTTTTAAAATCGCCAAACTAATAGAGTGAATGCCTACACATTCCAAAACTTATGGGGCTGGCTAAGCATGAGGTAGAAGGGAGTCCAGAAACCTCCACCCTTTTAAGGGGAGATGGTTAACTTTTGGTGCGATTTTTGCATGTATTCATTATTTTTCTAGTTTCCTCCCTAGACTTCCATCAAATTTAAAAAAAACATCCATTAGATCCCCCATCTAGATTAATTTGTACATTTTCGATAGAAACATTTCCCGGCCTAAGGCCGGTTCTTCCAACATCACAGGCTCACTATCGTTCGCCAGGGAAAAAAATCGACACCTAAATAGAACGAAAGGTTTAAATATTGACGAAGAAATGGGGCGAAAGGTCTTAAAATCGACTAACTAATGGGGCAAACATCTTAACATCTGAAAACTAATGAGGCTAAACATGAGGGAGAATGTGGTCCAGAAAACCGGTCCATCCCTCCTTAAGGAGCACTTTAGACAATATAAAGTTGCTATATCTGTGTCATTAATATCTTAAGCTTATACACGTGATGAGGCCATAGCAAGCCTATAGTCTATTCGCTGTAAGTGGGCGAGAAATCATGACCTCTAACCTCTGTAACTCAAAAACGACTAGAGTAATAGAGCTAATATTTCTACCGTTTGTGAAGAGTCAGTCAGGGAATAGGTGTGGATAATTACAGCCCATTTGCTTTAACCCTTATTGAGTTACAGAGGTTAGGAGTCACGATTTCTTGCCGACATATAATGAATGGACTAATAGCTTCTCATCTATCAACTATTTATATTTGGGGCAGAGATAATCTTGTTGCTTTCAATGCCTCCAAAACTCAATTTCTCCATTTATCTACCTGCCACTATATTCCACATGACTATCCCTTACTCTTCAACAATACACAAATCATGCATAAAATTCACAACCATATTACCACTCTTGCTAAAAACAGGTTGCCAGAAGCTAGGTGTGCTTAACCGTCTCCATGGTTTCTTTACCCCTACATAGCTTCTTGCTCTGTACAGGGGCTCAGTAGGCCCATGTATTGAGTACTGATCGTATGTGTGAAGTCCCACCGATATCACAAATCTTGAAAGGGTAATCAAGAGCATTTTGTATTATCAATTCACCTCCGCTTACTTATTCACTACAATCTATCTCCACACACCATAATGTTGCATGTCTTGCACTTTTCTACCGCTATTGCAATACTCAATGTTCTTCAGAGCTTTCTCAGTGTATACCTCCTCCATTACGGAGAGTATGTGGCACCAAGTTTTGTTAACACATTCCTACCCCTATTTCTGTCCAGCTCGCTAACCCAAGAGTGAACTGATTTTCCTATTCTTCGGTCCACTCAACAAGAAGAGTCTGGGACTCTCTCCCTCAATCTAACCTTCTCACAAAAGAAATAGACACAATAGTAAGAGAGAGAGAGAGAGAGAGAGAGAGAGAGAGAAGCAAAACAAATGAGTGCCTTTCCGAAGTTCCAGAGAAATCAACGCCTCTACGTAATGTTTTACTTGTGTTACCCATAATAATGATTAGTAGACGATCTGAACCAGTATATACTGTATATACAGTACGTGCTACTTAGAGTCTACTTTGTTTCAAGCTGGCGAGAAATTGGCTTGTTCCTATCTTAATTACTCAACTATTACAACGTTTTAATAGACAAATATGCTGTTAATTACGAAAACTTGGCAATAATATGACGCAGAGACATAGTAGTTTAACATTTGACTCTTATTATTGAGAAAATGAGCTACTAAGGGAGTAAAATATCCGGCGAGTTAAAAGAAATCAAGTTTAGCCATGCCGTAGAAAATGGGAACGAAATATGGGCAGCTAAACCACTATGCCAGGATTTTCTACACCTTCGCCATCTTATCTGGTTAGCTCACCCGCTCTCTCTCTCGCTCTCTATCTCGTTCTCCGCTCGCTCGCTCGCTCTTGCTCCCTCTCTCTCTCTCTGTCTCTCTTTGTTCATAATTTTACTCTAACACTGATCGTCTTATGTCCATGCAATCAGTATTATCAGTATTTTCACTTTCCAAGTTAACAACTCTTAGTATACCGTCGTCACTGTTGTCCATCCAAGCAACTAAGGAGAGTTTTATTATGTATTTGTTTATGAATCTATTTATTTACATACCGTATATATATATTTTTTTAGTTTCCTTCCTAGACCTCCATCAAGGTTAAAAAAGAACCCCAAGACACCCTTGCGAGATAAATTTGTACATTTTTCGGTAAACAAAATGTATGCCCAGGTTCTTCTTGAATATCAGGCTCGCCATTTGTTTTCAGATTTTAAGACGCTCGGTGCATTAGTTTGGCGATTTTAAGACTTTTTACCCCATTTCTTTGTCAATCTTAGGACCTTTCGTGCCATTTAGATGTCAATGTATCCTAGCGAGAGCTAGCGAGCCTGTAATTTAGCCTTCGGCCAGATTTTGTTTTCTGCTGAAGAATGTACAATTATATCTAGAAGGGGGTATATATCTATATATTATATCTTGGGGATGTTTTTTTTTAAGCTTGATGGAGGTCTAGGGAAGAAACTGAAACAATAATCTAATTTATTTATTTAACTCCCAGCACCAAACACCACCTAATGAAATTAATGAAAGCATGTGATCCTACCGGGATTCGAGCCTGGGTTACCACATACAGATATAGGTAACTAATTAAACCGGCCAAAATATATATACCAACCCCCTTTAATATATATACCAACCCCCTTTAATATATATACCAACCCCCTTTAATCCAAGTTGTGAATCACCTGGGCTATGATAATGTACTGTAGTGTCTCGTTTGGGCTCGATATTTATTTGCATGGGTGCGTGCCATTTATGTCCTGGACTGTACATTCGTATGCCATAGGGACTCTTAAATTTGCAGGCTCGCTATCGCTCGCCAGGAAATAATCGACACCTAAATGGCACGAAAGGTCTTAAAATTGACAACGAAATGGGGCGAAAGGTGTTAAAATCGCCAAACTAATGGGCTGAACGTCTTATGAGAATTCCTGGACGCCCTATATTTTTCCTTATGCATTTATAACTATCTGGGTTGATTTTTGGATAGAACTTGCTTTTCAATAACTATTATATATATAAATAGTATACGGTATATATTATAGGTTTGTAGTTGATGTGTAGAGACTTTATTCAAAAATTAATTTCCCGGAGATATACTTCCATAATTATATATATATATAGGTGAAGTCCACGACTGTTTAGGAGTGGGCTAGACACTGTGGCATCCGAGTGTACCTACCCTCTTCCATGGCCTTTAAGGGGGGATTTCCACTTTAGGGATTATTTTTCTAGACCGCTTTCTCCCTCATGTTTAACGCCATTGCTTTTGAAATTTTAAGACATTCGCCCCATTAGTTTGGCGATTTTCAGAACTTTCGCCCCATTTATGTCAATTTGCAGACCTTTCGTGCCATTTAGGTGTCGATATTATTCTGGCGAGCGATAGCGAGCCTGTAATTTAAGAGAAACCGGCCTTCGCCCGGGAAATTTTTCTGCCGAAAAATTTACAAATTTGTCTTGAAAGGAGATGTAGGGGGTGTAATTTGAAGATAGATGGAGGTCTAGGGAACAAACTAAAAACTTCCCCTTAAGGGGAGTGGGTCGTTTTTCTGGTCCCCCTTCTTCCACACATTTAGCCCCATTAGTTTTCAAATTTGATGACGCTTTCCCCATTAGTTTGGCGATTTTAAGACCTTTCGCCCCATTTCTTAGTCAATATTAAGACTGTTCGTATCATATAGGTGTCGATTTCTTCCTGGCGATCGATAGCGAGCCTGTAATTTAAGAGGCTGATCTTCAGTCGAGAACTTTTTCTATAAAAAATGTACAAAATTATCTTGAAGGAGGTTCTTAGGGGGTGTTTTTTTTTTTAAGTTTGATGGAGGTCTAGGGAGGAAACTAAACAAAATATTAAAATATATATAGTATAACTAAGGAAACAAATAGCCCCCCTCCCCGTTTAAGGGGAGGTATTTAGTTTGTTCCCTAGACCTCCATCAAGCTTAAAATTACACCCCCTTGAGTCCCTTTCAAGATAAATTTGTACATTTTTCGGTAGAAAAATTTCCCGGCCGAAGGCCGGTTCTTCTTAAATTACAGGCTCGCTATCGCTCGCCAGGATAAAATCGACACCTGAATGGCACGAAAGGTCTTAATATGGGGTGAAAGTTCTTAAAATCGCTAAACTAATGGGGCAAACGTTTTATAATATCAAAAGCAATGGGGCTTAACATGAGGGAGAAAGGGGTCCAGAAAAATATCCCTCAAGTCGATATCTCCCCTTAATGACACTCTGAGGCCCAAACTACTGAGAAATTTGCTCTTTCCAGAAATGTCAGAGCCTCAGAGGTAATAGTTGTACGGGTTATAACAATAAAGACTGCAACCTTATCAGCCACTTGGTTTTTAAGGCGGAGTAAGAAAACTCCTTGAAGGCCAATTGCAGTGAATCTTCCATATCTGAAATTGAATAAAAACTATATAATAAGAAACAAAAAAGAACAATGACAGCAGTAGTAAATTTGGCATTTCAGACGTTTTTCTCTCTCTCTCTCTCTCTCTCTCTCTCTCTATATATATATATATATATATATATATATATATATATTCTATCGTATTAATTACTAATGAGTCAAATTTTTCCGTTTTACGAACTGTACAACCTTGGTATGCCTGGTAATTTCGTTCAAGACTTCCAATTATTCCGTAATTAATGTCTGACTTCATGTGATAATTAATTAGATAGTTGATCATCATGTCTAAACACCTTCATAGTTTATATTTAAGGGAAAGTTTGTATTTTCTAGACTCCCTTCTCCCTCATGTTTACCTCCATTAGTTTTGAGATTGTCCACATTAACTTTAAGACTTTTCGCCCCTTTAATTGTGTAAATCTTAAGACTTTTCGCCTCATTTTTTTTTAAATTTTAAGACTTTTTGTGCCATTTAGGTATCGATTTAGGAAAATACCGGCCTTCGGCCGAAACATGTATATGCCGAAAACTTTACAAATTTAGCTTGAAGGTTTTTTTGGGGGGTAATTTTGTAAGTTTGATGGAAGACTAGTGTGCAAAAAACAAACCTCCCCTCAAGGAGGTGTCACACGAGCTCTATTTCCGTCAATTTCTACGGGCTATTGTAGTCTGGTATCTTTATAATTTACACTATATCAGAAATCAGCCACTTAGCATAAACTTACTTCAGTCTAGTTTCCGATTCTAATGTGAAAGAACCTCATAATATTACGAGAATTAACTTGCTCATCGAAAATTGCGGGAATAATTGCTAGTGTGATACCGGCATCACACCTGACTTTACCCTATTTGGACCGAGGGAGATGTTTTTGGGTATCCATTGTCCCGGCAAAAGACTGATTTATTCTAAGTTACAAGGCTCGCTTTTGCTAGCCAAGAAGAAAATAATCAACATCTGAATGGGGTGAAGTGTCTTATTATAGCCAAACTAAAGGGATGAAACGTCTTAACAGCTCCAAACTAATGGATCGAAACAGGAGAGGTTAATAATGACATCCCTCGGACCAATTAATCCTCTCCGACATATGACGCCTATTGGGGATACTTTAAAGCCTTTGTTGCCATCAGGGGTATTTAGAAACCTTTAGTTTAGTTACTTCAACCTCTGTCTTTGAGTTAACTGTGGGCAGAAAACTAATTTTGGAGAGGTAATTATAAGAGTGAGAGAACTCTATTTCTTATTGCTAATCTGGCAACCTCTACGTCATATGAGCGTGAAAGGGTTAATATGCGTTTCGTATTTTCAAAGGGTTATAACTGTTTCTTGGTAAGATAGAAAACAATAGGACTCCTACCGTTCAACCTAACATACTTTAAGGGGAGATTTCCACTTGAGGGATTTTTTTCTTTACCCCTGTCTACCTCATGTTTAGCCCCATTGCTTTTGAGATTTTAAGACGTTCGCCCCATTAGTTTTGGCGATTTTAAGAACTTTCACCCCATTTATGTCACTTTTAAGACCTTTCGTCCCATTTAGGTGTCGATTTTTTCCTAGCGATCGATAGCGAGCCTGTAATTTAAGAGGAACCGGCCTTCGGCCGGGACATTTCTCTACCGAAAAATTTACAAATTTATCTTGAAAGGGGGTCGTGGGGGTGTAATTTCAAGGTTGATGGAAGTCTAGGAAACACACTAAAAACCTCCTCTTAAAAACTTTAATATAAACACCATATGAGGAGGAGCACTTTATTGACAACGTTTCTTATATAGCTTCATCAGACCAAATGAAGCTACTGTATATGCCAAACATTGTTAATAAAGTGCTCCTTTGCATAGGGTGTTGATATTCATTCTATCAACTTATCTAAGTCCATTTGTATCATTCATAAACTTCGCTGTATACATTTTGAAACTCATCCTAACATTCTTAAACGTCCTTGTATACATTTGGAAACTCATCCTAACATTCTTAAGCTTCCTTGGATGAATTTTGAGGCTCATCATTCTTAAGCTTCCTTGGATTAATTTTGAGACTCATCCTAACATTCTTAAGCTTCCTTGGGTTAATTTTGAGACTCATCCTAATATTCTTAAGCTTCCTTGGAAGAATTTTGAGACTCATCCTAACATTCTTAAGCTTCCTTGGATGAATTTTGAGACTCATCCTAACATTCTTAAGCTTCCTTGGAATAATTTTGAGACTCATCCTAACATTCTTAGGCTTCCTTGGATGAATTTTTAGACTCATCCTAACATTCTTAAGCTTCCTTGGATTAATTTTGAGACTCATCCTAACATTCTTAAGCTTCCTTGGAAGAATTTTGAGACTCATCCTAACATTCTTATAGGCTTCCTTGGATGAATTTTGAGACTCATCCTAACATTCTTAAGCTTCCTTGGATTAATTTTGAGATTCATCCTAACATTCTTAAGCTTCCTTGGATTAATTTTGAGATTCATCCTAACGCACTTAAGCTTCCTTAGATGAATTTTGACTCATCCTAAAATTCTTAAGCTTTCTTGGATGAATTTTGAGACTCGGTGTACACTCAAAACAAGATTTCCAACCAGCCCCCAGTGTTAATTGTAGATAAATATGCAATTATGGAGTAATACAGTAGAGTAGTGGCAACAAATGTACAGACTTAACCTACCCACTAGTTTGCTCATGTCTGTCTAATTGTATTTATGCTATTATAGAGTAATAAAGTAGAGCAATGACAAACAAAATATACGTACTTAAACTACCCACTAGTTTGCTCATTTTTGTCTTTAGCCTTTCTCATATCTATATTTGTATATAGTTTAAGGGAGGAGGATTGTTTATTATGGTCCCCCCTTCTCCCTCATGTTTAGTCCCATTAGTTTGAGATTCTAAGACATTCGTTCCACAAGCTTGGCTATTTTGAGACATCTCGCCCCATTTCTTTGTCAATATTTAGACCTTTCGTGCTACTTAGGTCTCAATTTTTTTCCTGGCGAGTGATAGCGAGCCTGTAATTATAAGAGGAAACGGCCTTTGGCCGGGAAATGTTTCTATCTAAAAATGTACACATTTTTCTTGAAGGGGGGTCTAGGGGGTGTTTTTTAAGCTTGGACTCGAGGAAACTAAACAAAATTTGCATTATATAATTAAATAAATAGACCAACAAATAACCACTACCCCCTTAATTACCGTAAATAAATTGCAGCCCTGACAACCTAAATAAAACACATTACTATACTTATATATAAATATATATATATATATATATATATATATATATATATATATATATATATATATATATATATATATATATATATATATATATATATATATATATATATATATATATATATATATTATATATATATATATATATATATATATATATATATATATATATATATATATATATATATATATATATATATATATATATATATATATATATATTTAACTTTAAGTGTAATGGCACAATGGTAATGGACGCCCCTTGTAAACATGGGCCTTTTTGGCCCACCCCTGTTTCACTCCATTAGTTGGGATATTTTAAGACATTGCACCACATCAGTTTGGCCATAATAAGACGCTTAACCTAATTCAGGTGTCAAGTATATTCTGGCAAACGATAACGATCCTGTAATGCTTGGTTCACACATGCATGTATTAACATCCCGTCCGTCCCCGACCCCTTAATTTGCCGTGCCTAGAGCTCGGTTCACACATGCACGAATTAACGTCACGTCCGTCCCCGACCAAGAAAATAGGCAGGACGGCATCAATCTGGAGGCCCCATGTGGCCACGATGGCCACTAGGGCCGTTCCAACGTTTTTTTGCCGCCGTTCTCATCCCGTTAATTGGCGTCTAAATGCCGCCAGTCGTCGTCTAGACGCCGCCAGGCTGCGTCTAGACAACGACTGCTCATGTGTGTGTCCCGTGGATGTCCCGACATAACACGTTTTCTGGCAGTTGCCCCGACCCACACGGACTATTATAAGCATGCAGAAAAAGGACGCCGCCTAGGCACGGCGAATTAAGGGGTCGGGGACGGACGGGACGTTAATTCGTGCATGTGTGAACCGAGCTTAGGCGGCGTCCTTTTTGTGCATGCATAAAATGGTCCGTGTGGGTCGGGGCAGCTGCCAGAAAACGTTTTATGTTGGGACACCCACTAGACACACACGGACACGCACGGGAGCAGTCGTCGTCTAGACGCAGCCTGGCGTCGTCTAGACGACGACTGGCGGCGTTTAGACGCCGAGTAACGGGATGAGAACGGCGGCAAAAAATTGAGGCCATCGTGGCCACATGAGGCCTCCAGAATGATGCCGTTGTGCCTATTTTCTTGGTCGGGGACGGACGGGATGTTAATTTGTGCATGTGTGAGCCGAGCTTAACTTGAAAGAAATTGGCCTTCGATTGGGACACTTAATTTTTTTTTCTATGTGAGTGAGGGAGACAAAAGGCAGAACTACCTGTAACAGGTGCCTCCCCCAAAGTTCAAAGAGTGACAGGGCCAAAGTGATGGGATGTTCGAGCCAAAATGCCTGGACACACGGAGTTTGAAGCAATTTCAATCATTGGAGGAGAGAAAGACTGATTCTGGGAGAGAGTTCCAGAGCAAAGCTGTTGAATAGAAGAAAGATTGACAATAACATTTCACTCTTGGGTTGGAGAGTTGCACAGAGTAGGGGTGGGATTATGTTGCAAGACGGGAGCTACGTGCTCTACGAAGAGGGGGTGGTATACACAGAGAACTCTGAGGAACACTGATTGTTGTAATAGCGGTAGAATAGTGAGAGAGATGCAACATTGCGGCGAAGAGAGAGAGACTGTAAAGAGTTGGTGAGTGGACGTGAGTTAATGAAACGGAAATCTTTCTTTTCTATTTTGTCTAGAAGGGCTGTGTGCGAGGATCCTCCCCACACGTGTGAACAATACTCAATACATGGACGCACTGTGCCCCTGTACAGAGAAAGAAGCTGCGCAGGGGTAACCCCCGGAGGCGGTTGAGCACAAACAGCTTCTGGGAAGCTGTTTTAGCAAGAGTGGTAATGTGATCTTTCCAAGAGAGATCTGAAGAAAAAGAGACACCAAGAATATTAAGAGAAGATGAAGGGTAAATAGTTTTCTGGAAGGGGGCGACGAGTAGACAGATGGAGAAATTGAGTTTTCGAAGCATTTGAAAGTGACAAGGTTTTTTCTGCCACAATTGGAGATAGTAGAGATGCACAAATATTGCTTGATGGGGGTCAGGGTGGGTAATTTTTAGCCTGAAAGAAGTCTGGAAAGGTTTATTTGTTAGTCTAGGGGGACAAACTAAGGACTTATGTTGCTTGAAAATGGCAAAAGCAAGCAGAATACAAGCGACTAGAAGCCATTTCATAATATATCACCTTCTCTGTCTTTGTCTCGCGATGTTTGACGAGTAAAGGTCGTGTTATAAGAAGGGTTGGTGGTGTTAGGAGAGAGAGAGAGAGATAGGTTGGCAGCCACACTCAACATGCTCTCCTCTACGCGACAACTGGGCCTGCTCCTCCTCCTCCTTGCCGTAACTCCCTCCGTGGATGCTCTTCTCTCGCCACCATTCTCTAGTCTGTCAGGTCAGTATGGTCATCTTAGCCCTATTTGGTGAAGGGTGGGTCTTTTTGGAATTGTCCTCTTGATTTGGAGATTTTTAAAACGTTTCACCTCATTAGTTTGGTGATTTTAAGACAATTTACCCCATTCACGTGTCGATTTTGCAGGGCGAGTGATAGCAAGCCTACAACTTAGGAGAAGCTGGCTTTTAGCTGGGACATTTTTCTACCGAAAAATGTATTTATTTAGCTTGAAGGGAGGTCCGGGTGAGTGTTTTTTATAGTTTAAAGGGGTATTGGGAGGCATTTTTATAGTTTAAAGGGGTATTGGGAGGTATTTGTATAGTTTAAAGGGGTATTGGAAGGCATTTTTATAGTTTAAAGGGGCATTGGAAGGCATTTTTATAGTTTAAAGGGGTATTGGTAGGTATTTTTATAGTTTAAAGGGTATTGGAAGGCATTTTTGTAGTTTAAAGGGGGTCTAAGGGTAAAACTTATACTACTTGGCCTATAAACGTGGCAGGTTTACAGTTGGGTGTTACGAGGAGATGTTCTCTTCTGGCACACCCTCTTCCTCATGCTTTAGCCCCTTTGTTTTCAGATTTTAAGACGTTCGGCCCATTAGTTTGGCGATTTTAAGGTCTTTCGCCCCAGTTCATTGTCAATATTAAAAATTATCATATCACTTAGTTAGTCACTTTGTCGATGTTTTTCCTGGCGAGCAATAGCGAGGGACTGGCCTTTGGCGGGGGATTTTTCAACCGAATAATGTACAAATATATCTAGGAGGGTCTTTGGGATGTTTTTTTTAGTTTTGATGGAGGTTTGATTTAGGGAGAAAACTAAAAAATATAATAAATTAATTGATAAACCGACCAAAATATATACCCTTTCCCCTTAACACTATCAGGACCGACTCACTTGTGGGTAAATATGATATTTTCTTTAATTATTGTTCAGGATTTTGCTGTTTTTGCGATTGTAGATAAAACAAAATTGTTGATTGTCCCTTGGGCTAACAAAACAGCCTTCAAACTAAAAATTACCCATCCAGACCCCCCTTCAAGCTAAATGTATGCATTAGTCGACAGCAAATGCCCTGACATAGATATTTAACAGTATTTCCACTTTTATGTCAGGTGTAGTACAAAGGTAAATACAGACCAAGCTTTCATGATTAACAAAATATATCACTACAAAATCTTCATAATAGGTAATACACGCACAGGAAGACATGACAATTTACCGTCAACTGGAAAGAAACAGAGTCTAGGAGTCAAGTGGGTATACCCTCTTATCCCGTAACTCCTGCAGACTTCAGGGGAGGCAGACCGTTTGTTTGGTCTATTAATTTATTTATTCATATATGTGTTTAGTTTCCTCCCTAGATATCCATCAAGCTTAGAAAAACACCCCCTAGACCCCTCTTCGAGAAACATTTGTGAATTTTTCGGTAGAAAAATTTCCCGGCCGAAGGCCGGTTCCTCTTAAAATTGCAGGCTTGCTATCGCTCGCCAAGAAATAATCGACACCTAAATGGCACGAAAGGTCTTAAAATTGACAACGAAATGGGGCGAAAGGTGTTGAAATCGCCAAACTAATGGGCCAAACGTCTTACAATCTCAAAACTAGTGGGGCTAAACATTAGGGAGAAGGGGGTCCAGAAAAACGGTCTGCCTCCCCTTCACCTGGCGGCACACCAAGTTTATCGGCCAAATGTGTCGGAGCCTTGAGTCCCATACAAGTCAGTCAGTCAATCAGTAGCCAGCCCTGAAGCCACTGTCACACGAGCGCTTTTTCCGGCAATTTTCCATGAGCAAGTTTTTCTTCGTATTATTTCGGGACTTTTTCGCACTGGTATCGATAACTAAAATGAAGGTAGATTATGTTAGGCGGCTGAATTCTGGTAAAGTGTAATTTTTGAAGCTTCCAGACTATAATTGCCCGTAAAAATTGCTCGAAAAAACGCTCGTGTGACACCGGCTTTACTCCAGCATGGGGTAGGGAGGATCAGCAAAAGACTCGAGAAAGGAAACAGAGGTGACAGAAGAAGAACACATAACAGTTCGCCCACAAAAAGCAAGCACACAAGCATTCAGAAGCACCAACCACTCATCAGTCCCCGAAATCAATGGTTTCACCGTACAAGTTATCTTAATATTTGGATTGATCTTGCTGTTACTCTTATTATTAAATGTATCGGCTAAATTTATCGGAGCCTTGAATCCGCTACAAGTTATCTTAATTATTTTGTATTGATGTTCCTGTTATTCTTATCATAAAATTGGACTGTATGCAATTAACTACTTGCGAGTTTTGTTCTATAAGGAAGTTGGAGCCATGAACCTCGATATTAACCATTTCACGCTCATATGACGCAGAGGTTGCCAGATTAGCAATAAGAAATAGAGTTCTCTCACTCTTATAATTACCTCTCCAAAATTAGTTTTCTGCCCACAGCTAACTCAAAGACAACTGCAGAGGTTGAAGTAACTAAACTAAAGGTTTCTAAATACCCCTGATGGTAACAAAGGCTTTAAAGTATCCCTAATAAGCTCAAAATTGCGTCATATGTCGGAGAGGGTTAAACAGAAATGCAACAATAATATACGTTTCTAATGGATAAATGGTATGTTGAATTGGGTTTTATGTATTTATAAATGTACTACGACCGTATTTTAGCTGTAAATTCTGTTAAATATCGTTGTCTACAGCTCCAACTTCCTTATAGAACGAAACTCGCAAGTCGGCAATTAGTAGTTCTAAGGTACAAACTAGCCACAAAGGAAAGGCCAAAGTGTTAGATAGGTGACTGGATTATAGGTACTTTATAGACTCCGATAAAGTGGCTACGATACAATTGTTAGATAGGTGACTGGATTATAGGTACTTTATAGACTCCGATAAAGTGGCTACGATACAATTGTTAGATAGGTGACTGGATTATAGGTACTTTATAGACTCCGATAAAGTGGCTACGATACAATTGTTAGGTAGGTGACTGGATTATAGGTACTTTATAGACTCCGATAAAGTGGCTACGATACAATTATAGGTACTTTATAGACTCCGATAAAGTGGCTACGATACAATTATAGGTTAGGTAGTGGCTACGATACAATTATAGGTACTTTATAGACTCCGATAAAGTGGCTACGATACAATTGTTAGGTAGGTGACTGGATTATAGGTACTTTATAGACTCCGATAAAGTGGCTACGATACAATTATAGGTACTTTATAGACTCCGATAAAGTGGCTACGATACAATTATAGGTACTTTATAGACTCCGATAAAGTGGCTACGATATAATTCTAGGACCTTGTTTTTATTTGTTATCAGCTCTATATTTAGACGATTATAGGGGGGTGACCTGCTTTTTGTTATTTCTGTCCTTCTCTCTCTTTCTCTGGCTTGGTTGGTTGTTGGAAGAAACATAATAATTGATATTGGTTCAGGGGTAATTTATCGAGAGGACTTCCCTAGTGGTTAAGGCCCCATTAATTGCTCTTTCCATTCACATATGCATAGCCTACGTGAGTTGCAGTTGGGATGTGTGTACATGCTTAGATTGATATGCAGGATTCGAATTTGCATAATAAATCGTAGGCAGTGTCCACCATTCTTTAACTGTCTTCGTGGTGCGATGCATAAGGTGTTGATTTTCGGTGTGAGCATCCTGGATTCGAATCCACGGACTGCCACATGTGTTTGTAAATTTCATTAATCGATTTTAGGAGTATAGTTGGTTGTTGGAAGGAACATAATAATTGTATCCATTCGGCCCCATTCAGCCAACTATTTTTATCCCCATCTAGGTGTCGATTTCTTCTTGGCGAGCGATAGCGAGCCAGCATTATATGCAGAAATCCGGTTTCGCCGGAGACATTTTTCTATCGAAAAATGTACAAATTTAGCCTGCTGTCTAGCAAAAATAAAAAATATGCTGGCTCGCTACCGCTCACCAGTAAAAAATTGACACCTGGATGGGGATAAACGTCTTAAAACAGTAGGCTGAATGGGGCCAAATGGATACAAACCAGAGAAAGATAGAAAAGGACAGAACAAAAACAGGTCATGACATTAAGCTTAGGAAGGATATATGGCAGATGAAAGGATGATTAATTGAGATAGTCGGTAACCTTTATATCCGTAGACGTCCTTCCTAAGCTGAATAATATCATCCAATAGTTGCCAGAATAGAACGAAAAGAACGTCACCGGTACTGTAGTAGGGTTTAAGGGGAGATTTCCACTTGCGGGACTTTTTTCTTGACCCCTTTCTCCCTCATGTCTAGCCCCATTGCTTTTGAGATTTTAAGACGTTTGCCCCATTAGTTTGGTGATTTTTAAGAATTTCCGCCCCATTCTGTCAATTTTAAGACCTTTCGTGCCATTCAGGTGTCGATTTTATCCTGGCGAGCGATAGCGAGCCTGTAATTTAAGAGTAATCGGCCTTCGGCCGGGACATTATTCTACCGAAAATGTACAAATTTATCTTGAAAGGGGGTCAAGGGGTGAAATTTTAAGATTGCTGGAGGAGTACGAAACAAACTAGAAACCTCCCCTTAACCCCTTCAGTACCGGTGACGTCCTTTTCATTATATTCCGGCCTTTACGAGACGATTTCTGTCAGCTTAGGACGATTGTGTAGCCATGAAGAAGAGACTACAGACTATCCCAATTAACCTTTCTAACTATCACAGATCCTTCCTAAGCTTAACAAAATCCTCTAAAAATAGCTAAAATAAACTTGAAAAAACGTCGCCGTACGGTACAGAAGGGGCTGAGGGGGGATGGGCGTATTAAGGGGGGTGACCTGTTTTTGTTCTGTCCTTTTCTATCTTTCTCTGGCTTGTATCCATTTGGCCCCATTCAGCCTACTGTTTTAAGACGTTTATCCTCATCCAGGTGTCAATTTTTTACTGGTGAGCGGTAGCGAGCCAGCATATTTTTTATTTTTGTTTGACAGCAGGCTAAATTTGTAAATTTTTCGATAGAAAAATTTCTCCGGCGAAGCCGGATTTCTTCATATAATGCTGGCTCGCTATCACTCGCCAGGAAGAAATCGACACCTAGATGGGGATAAACGTCTTAAAATAGTTGGCTGAATGGGGCCGAATGGATACAAGCCAGAGAAAGAGAGAAAAGGACAGAAATAACAAAAAGCAGGTCACCCCCCTTAATATACTTGTTTAATTATTGTTGTATTAATATTTTCTAGTTTCCTCCCTAGACCCCCATCAAGCTTATATATCTTCTCCCTAATGATTAGCCCCATTAGTTTTCAGATTTTAAGAAGTTCGGCTCAATACTTTGCTGATTTTAAGACCTTTCGCGCCATTACTTTGTCAATATTAAGAATTATCGTGCCAATTAGTTGTCAAATGTTTTCTAGCGAGCGATAGCGAGCCTGTAATTTAAGAGGAACCGCCCTTCGGCTATCTATTATAAAAACAAAAACAATCGTAATTAACACCATATTTGGCAACACAATCCTCGTAATTGTTTGAAAAATTAAAATAGTGGACATGGCAAATTACCGTCCACTGAAACAAAACTGACTCTAGTGATTTATTAACCCCTTGAGGATTATAACGCACTTTGACGATTTATTCTGGCCGAAGACCGGTTCCTCCTAGATTACAGGCTCGCGATACCGAAAGGGTACGAAAGGTCTTAAAATTGACAGAAATGGTGCGATAAGTCTTAAAGTCACCATTCTATTAGGGTGAACATCATAAAATATCAAAACTAATGGAGTTGAACGTGAAGAAGAATGGGGTCCAGAGAAAAACAGCACCTAAATTGAAAATCTCCCCTTAATCTATGTTGCAGACTACGTAATGCATAGTTTGATAATAGGCCTCTTTTTCTCACACAGATACCCAAACAGTGGCGGATAATGTCCTGAAGTCCATGGTGGCGGGACCCCTGCGTGGCAACAACCTTCTGCTGGTGTCCGACGACCCCAGCCAGCGTTTGGTGGGCTTGGATCAGGTGGTAGCATCGGCCGGAGCCTCCCTCACGCCCGTCATCCAAACCTCCCAACACTCCCTTCTCAACGACACCTGGCCAGACCACTTCATCAAGGGCTCCCTGGTCACCGTCCTTCTGATCTTCTATGACGACCCCAGTGAATTCCTCTGCATTCTCGATAGAAACCCTGATTGGGATCCCATTTACTTTATCCTCATCTGCCTCAATACGGAGCTCGACACCACAGCCATCATTGATCAACCAGTCGTCCAGCGCTCTCAGTTTATCCTACTCCTACAGCTAACACAGCGGGATGGCCAGCAGCGCCTCCAAGCCTACACAAGCAAACCATATGAACGTAATAACCAAGGAGATTTACTGGTCAGGGCACCGCTGGGATACTGGGATATGGAAAGGTTCAATAGACGTGAGTCGCTCTTTCCTCCTCGCTTCAACGACTTTGGTGGCAAGGTATGGGAGGTGCCTGTAGTCTGCCATGACAACCCTTTCCTGTATATCGACGAAAACGGCGACTGCATAGGAGGGAATGCAGATGCCCTGCAGATCATCGGTGACAAATACAACTTCACCCACCAGCCGTATCACCTGCAGAGCTTACTGTGGGGCGACTACCACAATGGCACCTGGAGGGGCATGCTGGGGGAGCTGATGTACAAGCGCAAGGGCATCATGCTCAGCTCCTACAAGCTAACCCTGGAGAGCATGAAAGCCTTCGACTGGACCTATCCCTACTATGAATACTACTTCGCCATCATCCTGAAAATACCGCCGCCCCTGCCAGTGTGGAGGAACATTATATACCCGTTCTCGACTGTGATGTGGGTGCTGGTAATCGTGACTACGCCGAGTGTGGCCTCCCTCATAGCAGTGCTGCTTTACCAGATGGAGTACATCGACGATCCGGTCGGCTTTGCTCTTAAGGTATCTCTCTAAAAAATGTAATCTAAAAAAATACATAAAATTATGCACGAAACAAGATATGCGTGGTTTGTAACATATTTTAAACCTTGAAATACCCCAGATGCACCTTGAAAATGTTAATTTAGTTACTCCTAACCTCTTCAATTTTCTTCAATGATGGTTTGAAAAAGAAGTATTTCTAGAAGACGAACTTGAATACATATCCCTAAGTGCATATAAATGAAAAACTCCATAAAACTGGCATCTATGCACCTCAGAGGGTGATAAATATTTACAACTTATTAATACTACTTCTAAGTGTCATTATATTAGAGCTACCACAACTAGCCTACCATTACTAATAGTATGGCCTATTGTTGCCACCTACTGACAAATGTAATCCATTAGCAATTCATATCAATAAACTTAAAGGGGAATGGTTTATTCTTTCGTCGTTTATTTCAGTTTTATATATATATATATATATATATATATATATATATATATATATATATATATATATATATATATATATATATATATATATATATATATATATATATATATATATATATATATATATATATATATATATATATATATATTATATATATATATATACACTTAGTGTCCTCCCTAGACCTTCATCAAGCTAAACAAAACTCCCAAAGATCCCACTTCTAGATATATTTGTAATTTTTATGGTAGAAAAATATTATGGCCAAAGGCCGGATCCTCCTAAATTACAGGCTCGATATCACTCACGAAGAAAAGATTAACACCTAAATGGTACAAAAGGTCTTAATATTGACAAAGAAATTTGGCGAAAGGTCTTAAAATCGCCCATCTAATGGGCCGAACGTCTTAAAATCTGAAAACTAATAGGGCTAAACATGAGGGAGAAAAGGGACCAGAAAAAACAAACCATCTCCCCTTAACAGAGTAATGTGATACTACTGTTTCTGCATAATATGGCCTCCAAGTTATCAGTCAACAATGTATTTCAAATCAGCATCTTCGGAAAGCTAAACAATGGAGCATCTTGGTTGAGTCCGAGAACGTTTCATCTCCTACGTTACTTCGCATGTCTCCACTTTATCTTCCTCTCTCCAAACTCTTCTACATTCCAACTTTACTTTAGCCATCTGATCTGATCTGAAAGCTAATTAGTAATCACGTTGGAAATATGCCGCCGGATGAAAGTAAATTTAATAATAATAAGAAGAAGAAAAAGAATAATAATAATAATAATAATAATAATAATAATAATGATAGAGTGGAGGAAATAAATAGTTAAACACCTTCTCATGATAAAACCAAGATTTTGTTTTTATTAGTAAATGCCTTGATCAATGTGTTTCAAGCACCATATCAAAATCATTCTCTCGTCTATCAAAACTACGCCTCGAAAAATTGCTGACAAATTCTTGTTCCCAGCTGGACATTGATATATACAGTTAGCTACATATTTATATAGATTTGTTATATTATTTTTTTTTTTTTTTTCAATTTTCTGGGTATTCAAGAGGAGGATTTTATTATGTGTTTGTATATTTAATTACTAAATATTTTGTATTAGTTTTCCTCCCTAGACCTCGATCAAACTTTAAGAAAATAACCCAAGACCCTCCTTCGAGATACAGTTGTTCATTTGTCGGTAGTCCCTCCTAAATTGCAGGCTCCCAATCTTTCGTCAGGAAAACACCTAAATGGCACAAAAGGTCTTCAATTTTCCAAACTAATGGGCCAAATGTCTTAAAATCTCCAGACTAATGGTGCTAAGCCTGAGGGAGAAAGGAGTCCAGGAGGCCCCCCCCCCCCCCCCCACTAACCTGACCTATACAGCTATGATCGCCACAAATGAATGCCCTTTCATTTTTGACGCCAACCAACTCATCCGTAACCTTTGGTACTTAATTTACTCCTAATGGCTCCAGCTCATCTTCTCAGTCTCTCTCTCTCTCTCTCTCTCTCTCTCTCTCTCTCTCTCTCTCTCTCTCTCTATCTATATATATATACACACATATATATATATATATATATATATATATATATAAATAAACAGGGGAGTTCCCCAAAAGACCACCCTCGGGCCAAATAAGGTAAAGGCAAATGCGTTTGGGAACCTGTTAGTAATCAAGAGTTGCAACGTTCAACCTGGTCCGATCTTGTGTGATGACGTCAGTTGTCAACAAGCTGTCTTTCTGTCATCCCGGGCAGCCCTTCACAGAGGTGGTCTCCCAATAAACCCTGCCAGGTATGTGGTGGCAAAACTCTTTGCTTTGTAAGAGTTTGTCCACCACAAACTCTTTATAAGTTAGGAATTATACCGTAAGTCAGGAATTATTGCATACATTGAAGTCTTCTTGTGTTGCCTTCACCACAGGTAGAAGATTGGGACTTTCTGCATTAATAGTAATATTGGAAGGCTTACCAGCAATGTTGCAATTTCCATGAGTTCTGAAAGGAGTTACATCATCATATTCGTGGCAAGATGTATAATATGAGAAACGACCAACATGTTTGCAACGCGATGAATAAACAAAAGATTGTTTTGTCGCGATGAATAAACAAAAGATTGTTGACAAAACAAAACACCGACAACAGCAGTATGCCATCGGACCATGGTTGGACATTAGAGCTTTTATAAAGGAAGTGTTTGAAAAGACGATTCCAATATGAGGTCATGAAGTGGGGGGTGGGGAAGGGTTTATTGCCATAGCTGAATCAATCCTTGACTCGAAATTGAAAAAACTGACTCAACCCCTCCAGCCCCAGCGACGTCTATAGGCCAACACCTACTATTGTGACGCACAGCCCCAGCGTTGGCCATTGTACGTTGGCTATTCTCGCTATATTAGAATAATTTTAGGGCTCTCAAATTTGTACACATGGTAGCGTAGGATGTGGGGCAAAGTTGGTAGCCCACAAAGACCACCCTGGGCCACCCCATTTTGTTTAATTATAATAATAATTAAGAAAAATATATATGTATATTTGAATCAGGCTTGGGACAGGGTGTTCCATTAAGTTACTTTTTGGATGGGGCTCAATGGGTTAAAGACATATCTGGTGTGTTTGTGTACCAGGTGTGTATGGGCCTCGTGAACCAGCCCATGCCAGACCGGGAGGTGGTGGTGTGGTGGGCGAGGATCTACCTGATATTCTGGTGGGTGGCTGTGGACATCCTAGCAGCGGCCTATATGAGTAACTTGATGTCTGTCCTCACTGTGCCGGCCTTCCCCAAGAGGATTCAGACTGTGGATGAGTTGGCATATTCGGACATCATGTAAGTCTTATGTCTACATGTTTAGGATGTTCTAGTTGCCTTTGTGTGTTTCGGTTTATTGTTCACTTGCAGCCATGAGGCTGAAAACTACAGAGTTTTTCTTAACTTAAGTACAGCACAAATGCTTATTTTAACTTAACAACAAGGTCACTTGTGATCTTTGGCAACCGTGAGTTGCTGAGTTCCCACCATAGTACATACACAGATGCACTGGTTAGAGTACGTGAAAGCTAACGCAAGCTGATAGTTGAGTAGTTTGGCTAAGGAGGGACCACGATACAATCCTCCCCATTGGGATAGCGGAAACAAACTTTAGGATTCTGTTGGGCTTGAACCCTCGACCTCGTAGTCTGAGCATGGCGCCTTAGACCACTCGGCTGTACCGACCCACATGTGTGTGTGTGTGTGTGTGTGTGTGTGTGTGTGTGTATGTGTTCTGTAGTTAGAATAGCCGAACATAATTATACCTCAGAATACAAACATAACAATAATACCAAGAATCTCCTGAGATAAACGTCCAGGGCTAGATTGAAACACGTAGCCATTTTCCCGTATGTGGCTCCTCCCTCTGACCACAGTGACCTTCCACTATCATCCACCCTCTCCACCTCAACTTTCTTTCCCCTCCCCCTCCATCCTCTTCTTCTCTCCGTCTTTGCTTTGTCCCCTTTTCTCCCCCACTGCTTTCACTCCTTCCCTCTCATTCCACCTCCTCCTCCCCCCACTCTTCCTTTCTCCACCTTCCCTTTTCCATCCCTCCTCTCCACCTTCAACCCCCCCTGTTTTCACTCCTTCCCTCCCCCCCTCTTCCTCTCTCCACCTCCCTGTTTCACCCTTCCCCCTCCCCCCTCCCCCCCCCTCTCTCTCTCTCCACCTCCCCCTTTTCACCCTACTCCCACTGCTTTCATTCCCTCTTCCTCTCTCCACCTTCCCTTGTCCATCATTCCTCCCCCCCCCCTTCCCCCTCACTGCTTTCACTCCTACCTTACCACCCTACCCCCTCTTCCTCTCCCCACCTTCTGCCCCCTCACCCCCCCTAACTGGAGTTTTCGAAAATGGGCTCTAATCCTGACGCTATTCTTGGTTTACAGTGTGCTGGCTGAATAATCCAGAAGGGTTGATAGCCTCTGAAGTCCTATTTTAACTAACTAATCCCCCCCCCCCCCTCAAACCCAACTGCTTTCATCCCTTCCCCCCCTCCCCCCCACTCCCCCCCCCCCCCCAACAACTCCTCCTCGTTCACCTTCACTTATTTCTCTACCCTCCCCCCCCTTCTTCCTCTCCTCTACCCCCCTCCCCCTTTACTCCCATACCCTGTTCCAAATAGGTAAGCCAAAAATCGTACCCCCTAACCTCTATAACTCCAAAAGAGCTAGAGCAATTGGGCTGTAAATTTCAACTCCTATTCCCTCGCTGACGCTTCCCAAATTGTCGAAGTATTAGCTCGATTACTTTAGTCGTTTGTGCTTTATAGAGGTTAATATTCAAGAGTTTTGGCCTACTTATTAAAACAAAGCAGATTATTGTATTAGTGCTAGATGGGACCTATGCGAGTCATTATGTGAATTAAGTTACATTTTACCACTTTGATTGCTAGAGCACGTTCCTAATCTGCATAAAGTTGTCTAACATAACAAAATAACATGGATGTTCTTAAACATCTTCCAGACCAATGGAAGCGTTGTACCATCGCTCCTCAGGACCTCCAAAAACCCCGTACTGAAGACCCTCGGAGAAAAACTGTTCATTACATGGATCCGGTGGTCAATTGGCTCTGGATACTATTAGAAGATTTTGTTAGGTTTAAAGGGATTAATTGAGATATAGTTTACTGCTTTGATTGCTAGAGACCCTTCCTAATCTGCATAAACTCCTCAAACTTTTTCCAGACCTTCAATGCTGGACTACGGAAGCTTCGTGCCTCCGCTGCTGAGATCCTCCAAGAACCCCGTACTGAAGACCCTTGGGGATGAGCTGTTCATGGACCCTATCATCCGGGCGGAGGACCCATACGGCTATATACTCAATTTTGTGATGCAGGGAACCCACGCCCTCATCTGCTCCAGTGACTATCTCCTCTACACCCAGTACTGGAAGGGCCTCACGCGGACATCATACATTATTAAGGATCGAGTGAGGAACATTTCGTTCAAGCATATTTTCACACACTAATTGCAATCCAGATATGATCTCATTTTTGCCAGAATTAATAAGAATTAAGGGCCATTTATTTAGGCACATTCGCATCTTAATGGTTGTATAAGAATAATGTCAGCTATTACCTATCATCATTCTTCCAGCTGTACTCGGACTACTTGATCTGGTTCCTGCCCCGCCACACCCCCTATACCACCATGGTCTCAGACAACCTCTTGCGGCTGATGGAGTCTGGCATCCTGACCGAGAGATACCGGTACCACACGGGCCAGAGCATACGCTATGTGGAAGCTGTGGTGAGAATACTTTGTTAAGCTAGGAATGAACACTCATATCAGTCGTTAGTTATGAGCTGGTAAAAGTAGTAGCTGGCTTAGCCCATAAAGAGTGGGTATTGTCTCCAGATGTTGATTCAGTGCCCTCTGTATAACTTCCTGAGACGCTTTGCTTCTCTTTCCCCAGAAAGCACGGGTCAGAGCAGACATATGGTGGTACCCACCGGTTGTCTAGGTTACTAGGACATGGCCTGGGTGATGGCACACTTACACTCAGTCACCCACTAACCATTGGAGTGGACGTAAGTGTGTGCAAGCAATTTGACCTCATCCGATCACTCACCCCTCATAGTGGAACAAGCTATGGGTTCATCAACCTCAGCCAAGTTTCTGCCGCGGTCTGCTTGTGGTACTGGCATAATGCATGTAATCATACAGTATGTAATAAGAAAATATTAACAAAGTGATATCTTGGTTCATAAAAACATGCGCTAAGGTCCGAAGAAAGTCGAAATCTAAAATGTGGTAAGTGGTCTGAACACAGATGACTAGACTCTGACCTCCTCTGCAACCATACATTTATTCCTTATTGTCACTCTCAAAGTCACAAACCAGCTAAGAACAAGGTTTTGGTGTCTCCGTACAGGTCAGAATAGATATGTTCCTCCACATGCGTTTCCTTTTTTCTTAAACGTTTTGTTTCACAGAGATAGAAGGAGTTGAAAAGGGCAAAAAAATCATGAAAGTGCCCTCTCTGGGGCCCTTAAAATTCCCATCTAGCCGACCCTTAGGGGTTAAGGCATCACATTTTACAGATCACATGTTTAGCCAGGCACGAATGTTCAAGAGTCGTAAGTTATGAGCTGGTAGAAGTCACAGCTGTCTTTAGTCATCAGATTTTGCTTGTTTATTAACCCTTTGAGGATCATGACACATTTTAGCAGTTTAGTCTGGCCTTCATTAGACAATTTTATTGAGCAGTTCAGGGTTTTAAGAATAATCCCTCTTTTATTTGTTAATTATAAGAAATTTCGCCCCAATTAGGTGTGGATTCTTTCCTGGCGAGCAACAGCGAGCCTGCAATTTAAGAGAATTCAGACTTTGGCCGGGACAATTTTCTCCCAAAAAATGTTCAAACTTAGTTTGACGAGGGTACTGAGGGGTCATTATTTAACTTGAATGTGGGTCTGGGGAACCAACCGTTTAGCCCGAGGAGAGTCTAAGGAACAAACTAAACCACCTCCTTCTACAGATCCGGGGGTCCGGAGTCCTGAACCTGGGCCACCTGCAGGGCGCCTTCATCCTGCTGGGGTTGGGGCTGCTTGCGGGTGGACTGGTGCTGCTGGCCGAGCGATACGTCTTCTCAAAGTTTAATAAAAGTGCATAGTCCTAACCAGAAGAAAGAAAAATAATAATATTGGATGGGAGGAAATACTCAGGAGTACGATTTTTTTTCAAGTAAAATAAAATCGTGTAGTGGTAGCCAGAACACAAGACAACAAGTAAATAGAGGAGTTATTCGATGTACTTTTAAACTCCCAAGACGTTGCTGATAATTAATTGAAACTTTACTTCTAAATATAACTGATGGTGCAGTATATTTTCATATATTTGAAAGTATTAAACTATTCATGTGGTACAAGGGGCTGGAGTTCTCGAAAACGGGCTCCAATCCTGACGCCATTCTTGAATGACAGTGTGCTGGCTTAATAATCCAGAAGGATTGATAGCCTCTGAAGTCCTATTTTAACTAACTACTCATGTAATTTACCTTCCCCAGTCCTTCAATAAAAGTGCTATACTAATTTTCCTTGTAACTCCTCCAATTCCTTATTCAGTATCTCTTCCATCTTTACTTTAGCCATCCAATCTGACCCATGTAAGAAGACGCACGAGAACAGAACGTCTTAAAATCTCAGAGCTAATGAGGCTAAGCATGAGGGAGAAGGGGGACCAGAACAAAAAACTCCCTTCATGGGTAAGGAGTGGCAATCTAGCTATGCCGACGGTAACAGTGGAACAGTCAAGGAGTGGAAGATAAAAGTGGAAACTGCATCAAGGGGAGTCTGAGGGGGGACTTCTATAAACTACTCCCACTTCAACCACCGGAACATCAGCTGAAGTGGAGTCTGAAGGTGACTCTGCTAAACTTCTCCAAACACGGGGACATCAGTAGCAGTGGAATCTGAGCTCCAACCCTTGTTTATATTATTTTAGTTTATGTGTTTTGTATTTTGTACACAATGATTAGAGGAAGGAAATACAAGCACGGGGACATCAGTAGGAGTGGAGTCTGAGGGTGACTTCGATAAACTCCTCCCACTTCTCCAACCACCGTGACATCAGCTCAGACTTGGCATCTTCGTCCAGACTGCTGTACCTGCAATTAATGGGTTTTTGTTACTACTATCTAAGGGCAATATATCTATGTATATTTTTCTTTGTAGCAAGACTTAATGCTTTTGATTATTATGACGCGCTTTAGCAGTTTATTCTGGCTATCATTAAACGATTTTATTCAGCTTAGGAGGAATTATGGCAGTAGAGGGATGATTGAGATAGATTTTACCCCTTTGACTGCTATAGGGCCTATCAAAACTTAATAAAATCGCCTACTAATAGCCAGCATACAAAGTTAAAATGCATCATAATCCTAAAGGCGTTAATGTCAGATTGTCATAATATTGGAAAAATCCCTCATAAAGTTATTAGCTGTCGGTGGATACCATGCTTATTATGGTATATCAATCAATTGGAATGCTCTATGACGTAGCGAGTACAAAGGATAATCAAAACTACTATGTCTCTCCATCATATGATTGACAAGGTTTCTTAATTAAAAGCACAATTGGCTATACCCTGTTCCAAATAAGTTGGCCACAAATATTGACCAGTAACCTAAATAACTCACAAACGACTAGAGTAATCGAGCATATATTCTGCCATTTGCGAATAGTCAGCCATGGAATGGGTGTGGAAAAATATAGCCCATTTGTTCTAGCCCTTTTTGAGTTACAGAGGCCAGGGTTCACGATTTCTGGTATAGTTACTTGGAACAGGGTATAGTAAACGTTGTATTATCCGAGTAATTGTGATGGGGACAACTCAATTTCTTGCCAGATTATAAGAAATAGACAAGAGTTGCAAATGAGAAAGGAAACCACAATATTATACAAGCAAAGAGAAACAAATGTACACTAACATACATGATTCAGTTTACGGCGAGTTGTTTAACCCCTTCAGTACCATGATGCCTTTTTACCTTAGATTCTGGCTACAATTAGATGATTGTATTCAGTTTAAGAAGGACCTGCGTTACTGAGAGGGTATATGAAGATCGTATTTACATTATTTGCTACATACATGATTGAATTAATTAGGTGGAAGGGAAACACAGGAGAGCTTGAATTCTTTATTTTTCTTACTTTTCGGGCTACGCAGAACACATCTTCAGAGAGAAGGTGGGTTCTGCGTAGTCCGAAAAGTAAGAGGAAGAAAGAATTCAAGCTCTTTCCGGTATTTCCCTTACACCTAATTAATCCACTGGTCATAATGGATCAGCCACATACATGATTGAGTTAATGGCGAGTTGTTTAAGGAACCTGAGATCCGTCTTAGCTCCCCCCAGCGCCATAAAGGCCTCGTAGACGTCGTAGGAGAGGCCCTTAGCCCCCCAGGCCCCGGGATCGTCAGAGGACACCACCAGGGGGAAGCCTTCAGCCACCAGGGACGCCGCAGGGTGGTTCCTTAGGTCGTTCACCAGCATTAACACCTGGAAACACGTACAGGGATTTATTGAGGCTTCTGTACGTTCAGGGATTTGTGGAGTCTTTTCTTTTTCTTTATGTTCTGGGAATTATTGAATCTTTTCGATACGTTCGGGATTTATCAAGTCTTTTCTATTCGTTCTGGGATTTTTTAATCATTTCTTAACTAGAAAATTATTTTAGAAATTTGAAGGACAGGAAGTAAAATAGTCTTTCCCATACCTGGTTGGAGATGGGACAGACTTCGAGGGACACGTTGTTGAGGAGGGCGAGAGCTTTGGCCTCCGGGTGTTTGGTGAGGGCGTACCCGTGGCCCAGGCGGGAGGCGTTCAGCAGCAGGGCGTCCAATAGGTTCTCGTCTGTGCTCGAACCCATCCACGCTGAGAGAGAGACAGAGAGGTGTACATCGATTTTGCAAAGATTACATTTCTCAAAAGGGTAGAGTTCAAAGCATTACATAGATTACATTTCTCGAAAGGGTAGAGTCCAAAGCATTGCATAAATTACATTTCTCGAAAGGGTAGAGTCCAAAGCATTACATAGATTACATTTTTCAAAAGGGTAGAGTACAAAGCATTACATACATTACATTTCTCGAAAGGGTAGGGTCGAAAGCATTACGTCTGATCAACTCACCACCTCGTATTCATTTCCTATAATCACATTACCGTAATGCTATATCTCTTTCACTCTTCTATCGCTATTGCAACAATCAGTGTTCTTCAGAGCTCTCTCAGTGCATACCCCCTCCCTTACGACCAGTGGGAGGCATCCATCTTTCAACACAATCCCACCCATATTCTGTCCAGCTCTCCAACCCAAGAATTAACACATTTTCTCAGTCTTTCTTCTACTCAACAAGTAATCTCTGGAACTCTCTCCCTTATGTACCGGCGACGTCTTTTTAATTATATTCTAGCTTATTTAGACGCTTTTTGCAGTTTAAGGAGGATCTGTGGTAGTAAAAAGGGATAAGTGAGATAGTTCGAAGCCTGTAAATTGCTGGAGGCGCTTTTTACTGAATAAAAACGTCTAATAGTAGCCAGAATATAGTTAAAAGGACGGCGTGGTACAGAAGGGGTTAAACAATCTTTCTTTTATCCTATGACTTAAACTGCTTTAAACTTCCTGTGTCCAGGCATCTTCACCTTAATGTACTTTGAATTTAGCTCTCTGTCACTCTTTTGGCTTTGGGGGAGACACTTGTTACAGGCAGCCTGCCTTTTGTCTCCTTCATACACAGAAAAAATACAAGAATTGTCTAATGATAGCCTGAATACCCTGTCAAAATGCAAAAAAAATCTTCAGAGTTTAAGAATCACCTACCAGTTTCTCCGGAGTGGTAGAAAACGGGAATGCCAGCTTCGGAGAGTTCAAGCAGGTGCTCAACAAAACTGATGAGCGGCTCTCCCTTGTCCTCCTGTCCCACCAGATCAAAGCCGGCCACCAGATCCGGGAACTTGGCCCTCAGCTCCTGCACCAGCGTCACGTACCCCTCCACCGTAGCATTGTTCACACTGGAGACACGGGAACATTTAGGGGAGAGCGGTTTTATTTTTAGTTTCTTCCCTAAAACATCCTTCTTAGAACATCCGGCCAAAGGCCGGTTCCTCCTAAATTACAGGCTCGCTTTCGCTTGCCAGGAAAACATCGACATATGAATGGCACAAAAGGTCGTGATATTGACATGCATAAACAAGTGTGTGCGGAAAAGGACGAATCCTACGAAATTGGGGCTCTGAAATAACACCAAATTCATGGAAAACATATAACAAATTAGTTATAAAATTACCAAATACCTCTTATTTACTTACCTTATAATTTTGTGATGTCGCCCTTGAGCTGAATGATATCTCGTAGTCTTTGTGGCATAATTCTGGCCAGGGACTCCAAGTAGGACGCCACTGCCATGTGATGGCCTCCTGAAGGCGGGGCAATGAGGTCATCTGGATGGATAATAGCTTTGGTGGCGGCACTTCATTCGCAGGAAGATGGATGCCCGCGATAAGTATACGCATCACCGTCACCTTGGATCATCCCATACGCACACAAATGTCTTTAAATTTCATGTTTGTTTCTCTCCGAGCGAGTATGTAAGCCCTCCTCTGAAGTAGCACTTCAAACCATTTTGATACTATATAGGGCGTCACTGGGAGCTCTCAAATTAAGCGGTAAGAATAACACTTGGCGCCGTTTCGGGGTGGTCAATCGAATGTGTCTTCAGTCTTCACTTTGTAGGAGAAGTGGGTACTGAAGCTCTGTGGCTAGCAATAGCTGGTAGATGGATGAAAGGGTTGCCAGACAGCACCATTTGAGGCTGGGCATTACCATATTGGCTTCACGGGTTTAAGACAAAATGTTACATGCTTTTCCATATGAGGACTTGTCTTTTTCCGCCAACACACAAAACACACACACACACACAATTATATATAGTCTAATTATAATCTATCCATCTTACCCTCTATAAGGACCATAGATATATCGAGAGCCATAGTAGTAATCTGAATGATCTTGCAGAAAGCGTTGTAGGGTTGCCTGGTATACGGTCATGGTTGCTTCGTGGGTCAGCTCGGTACCGTTCAGTTCGTACAGCTGGAAAGGAAGAGATTGTTCACATTTATTAGTTTTGACCCTATAACCCCTTCAAACAAATAAATAAATATATGAATATATAAATAAATAAACTAAAATACAATAAAACAAATACTAAATAAAACTAATAAATTATCTCATTAAGCTGAATGTTATACCTATCCCAGATCCGGCTTCCACTAAATATCTAGCCAAATGACGGTTTCTCCTAAATTACAGTTTGGCTATCGCTTATCACGAACAAAAAATAACACCTGTAAGTGGACAAACGCCTTGCAATCGGCAATTGTGGAAAGATGTCCAAACACGGGCTAACTAATGGAGAGAAACAGGGGACTCGGCAATAACCCATAAGCTGATTAAGCGGAAATTATCATTCTAATTTATATATGTTCTTATGTATTTACTTATGTATGTATATGAATGTATATATATTATTTTTAGTTTCCTCCTTGGACCACCTCCATCAAGCTTAGATACAATACCCCCAAACCCCATATAGATATACATTTGTGCAATTGTATCAAAATTTGTATCAAAATGCTCCGCCTTCTTAATTAATTGCAAGCTCGTCCTCACTCGCCAGGATAAAATTGACACCTAAAGAGCACGAAAGGTCTTAAAATTTACAAAGGAATGAGGAGTAAGGTATAGTAAGAACCAAACTAATGGGGCGAACTTGTTGAAATCTAAACAAATAATGGAACTAAACATGAGGGAGAAAGGGTCCACCAAAAAATAACTATTGTGTATTGAAAGTGGGTAGAACTGTACTCTGAGGAAGGGTGGCCAAATGATCCTTATCTTATCCTGTCCTATCCTATCCTGTCCAATCGTATCCTGTCCAATCGTATCCTATCCTGTCCTATATTATCTTATCCAAGCCTATCTTGTTAAATCCCATCCTACCCTGTCCCATCCTATCCTATTCTGTCTTGTCCTACCAAATCCTGTCCTATCCTATCCTATCCTATCACACTATATCTACTTCTATCCTGTCCTATCCTGTTCTGTCCTATCCTATCTTAAGCAATCCTATCCCACCCTATACTACTCTATTTCATCCTATCCCACCGTATCCTATCCTACTCTAGTCTACCTTATCCTACCCTTCCCTCTCCCATTGTATCCTTCCCTCTCCTATCCTGTACCCACCACCTATCCTCCCCTCTCCTATCCCCTACCCACCGGATGCAGTGACCCCCGGAACTCCATGTACAAGACGTGATCGTGAACAAACTCCTCCAGGGCGTGATAGATGTAGGCTTCCCACGCCGGCCGGTACGTTATAAGATCGATAATGGCTGCGAAGTATCCGTTAAGAGCCTTCCATACGCTGTCTAAGTCCGGGTATTTATCTGTAATGCAAGATAACGAACAAATAAGTACATACATTTATTTGTATATTATTGTTTTTAGTTTCCTACCTAAACCTCTATCAAGCTTAATAAAACACCCTCCCAAGACCCTCTTTCAAGCTAAATTTGTACATTTTTCGATAGAAAAATGTCTCGGCCGAAGGCCTATTACTCTTAAAATCACAGGCTCGCTATCGCTCGCCAGGAAAAAATCGACACCTAAATGGCATGAAAGGTCTTAATGTTGATACAGAAATAGGGTGCAAATTCTTAAAATCTCCAAACTAATGGGGCAAACGTCTTAAAATCGTGATCGTGAACAAACTCCCGGAAGGCGTGATAGATGTAGGCTTCCCACGCCGGCCGGTACGTTATAAGATCGATAATGGCCGCGAATTAAGTATCCGTTAACAGCCTCCCATACGCTGTCTAAATCCGGGTACTTGTCTGGAATGCAAGATAACGAATGAATAAGTACATACAAAGCAGTGAATATATATATATATATATATATATATATATATATATATATATAGATATATATATATATATATATATATATATATATATATATATATATATATATATATATATATATATATATATATATATATATATATATATATATATATATATATATATATATATATATATATATATTTATATTAACAGGTAAAGGGTATTGGGCTGAGAATGATGAAAGAGAATAATGAACATAATAATTAAAGTGAGCTGAGATAACTTACTACACCTGTGGAGTTATAAATTATACCTGTAGCAATTATTTATATCTCACCTACCCATTATCTAATAACTAATTATTATTTTCTCGCACGGTATTTACACACACACACACACACACATTGAATTTATATAAAATAATGTATTATGTGGCTGTATAATGTACACAATTTTTATGACATACAATATTTTGAATTGAACTTAATTGAAAATTCATGGTAATATACCTCTCAACACTAGAAGAACGTAGTCTAACCTAGCTTTAAGAGAGGGGGAGGGAGGGGGAGAGTTTTTGAATCCCCTTCTCCCTCATGTTTAGCTTCATTAGTTTTCAGATTCCAAGACATTCACCTCATTTCTTTCTCAATATTGAGGCATTTCGTGCATTTTAATTGTCGATTTTTACTTGGCGAGCAATAGCGAGCCTGAAACTTAAAAGGAACCGGCCAAAGGGGCATTTTTCCATAGAAAAACGCATAAATTTATCTCGTAAAGGATGCTTTGTTAAGCTAGATGGAGGGCTAGGGAGCAAAAAAAACTAACAAAAAAACAAAAAATACAAAAATAGGAAAAAAGCAACAACACCCCCCCTTTCACGCACACCTACGAGACCATGAAGGGTACTTAGAACCCTTTAGTTTAGTTACTTCAGCCTTTCCAGTTGTCATTGAGTGAGCTATGGTCAGACAACTAATTTTGGAGAGGTAATTATGAGATAAAGAGAATTCTATTAATGAATACTAAATGGTGACCCCTAGTGCATGAAAGGGTTAAAACCAGTAAAGCTGGGGATGGCCTGTAGCGACATTGGTAGAGCGCTCGGTTTCTCGGTTTCTAACGGAGGACCGAGTTTGATTCTCGGCAGGTAGAGGTGTTTGGGCAATATCTTCACACCTCTTGCCTCTGTTTCGCCTGACAGAAAAATAGGTTACGCGCAAGGGTGAAAAGGGGTCTTCGGATCCTCCAGCCCTCCAAACCATTATAAAAGAAAAAAAAAATTCAGTAAAGTTGACCTTGGGGGTTGGTGGTGAAGATGGAGATCCTACTGACGAGCTGGGCATCAAATTCCTCGGGTGACGAGGCGGCGGCGCGTAGATCACTTACCAGCTCCCACCCGCAGGAGGCACTGGGGGTCTCGAAGAATCTGATGGGGTAGATGGGTTAAGGGAGGAAAGCAGCAGTTTCTCTCTCTCTCTCTCTCTGCCTGTAACATACCATTAATGCCATCATAATCATGTGACAATACACACACACACGCACACACACACAGACACACATACATAAGCATGCACTCATATAGTATAGGATGTGCTGAAGGATAAATAAATATGTGATATTGACCATACAGAAAACTAGAAGACGAAAAACTAGTACTAAACTGACCACTTGCGACTGTCAGGCTTTATAAGGAGGAGTATTGATCATCAAGGAGAGGTATAAACATTAATATTAGCTGAATTAACAACTAGAAGACGATCGTAGTACATTTATGAATACATAAAACCCCATTAATCATACTTTCTATACATCGGAGATTATAATTATTTGTGTACGTCTGATCTATATCGATATTTACAGTTCCAACTTCCTTATAGCCTGAAACTCGCAAGTGGTCAATTGAACATCACCGGAAATACTGTAGTGAAGGCTGTTGAGAGCACATAGCACTATACTCTATTTTTGTCTAGCTGATGATAAATTGAATCCCTTAGCAGCGAATTTCTCGACACCTAATGGAAAAATATGAAACAACTGTGGCTGTGTGTCGTATCAATGGCAAGTTTTCATAATTAACATCATATTTGGCTAAAAAATCTACCTTATAGCTGAGTAACAAAGATAGAAACATGACAATTTACCCTCAGCTGGAAAAAAATACACTATAGTAACCTGAACAGCAATTGGGGTATATCATAAATAGAGGCATAGGTAGCGCAAAAGACTTGACAATCATCTTGACCCATTAACTTCTTATAACTCGAAATTAATTAAAGCAATTGGGCTGCCGTTCTATCATTTGGGAAGAGTCCGCCAGGTCCGCCAGGTAAATATCCAGTGTGGATATTTACAGCCAGTTTGCTTTAGGCCCTTTTGAGTTACAGAGAGGACAGGGATCAAGATTATTGTCAAGTTCGTTGGCGCTACCTATAGTAACCCTTTTCTAATGGGCAGTCAGATAGCTAAGAATACGTTTTGGCCAACATTTTCCTGCTATTATACATCATTATACATCGCCGTAGCGCCATATCCACTGGCCAGACCAAAAAGTGAAGATATTGGGTCGAGTTCTCCCCGTGCAACTCTTCATTCATTCATTCTGAGCCTCACAGCCTTCGGAATTATGAACGAAAGCTTCCTGGTTTTTGTCTGTTCTGTGCCACTCACCAAGCATATACAGTAATAACATTGTCTCTCACCTCCTCATTCGTATTTCATGCTCACGATAACTCAGTGAAATAATCTGTTATTTTATCAAGTTTAGTGTTTGTTAGACAGTAGGAGTTATAGCCTGTAGCATGAAATGAACCTCTTTGAAACACATCTTGATTGGATACACACCATCTCTACCAATGACTGGAGCATCCTGATATGAGTTTGGGGTAGCAAGCTTAGAAGCTCCTGGAAGCATCTGGCAACAAGCGGGGAGAGTTGGTGCAACCAACTCAGCTGGTACTACCAAAGTGCATGGGTACGTCGCCCGCACAAGAGGCCTTTTTTCTTATACATTGGACGCAGCAGTATGTAGGCCACAGTAAGTTGGTTAAGGGAAGAGTTTTTTTTTTTCTTTTCCTCCCTAGCCCTATATCAAGCTTGAAATAAATACCACCAAGACCCCCCTTCGACATAAATTTGTGCATTTGTTAGTAGAAAATGCCTCTGCCGAAGACAGGTTCCTCCTAAATTGCTGGCTTGCTTTCGCTAACCAGGAATAAAATTGACACGTAAATGGCACGAAATATATTAAAACTAACAAAGCAATGAAGCGAAAGGATTTGAAATCGCCAAATAATGGGGCGAATGTCATAAATTTCATAAACTAATGGCGCTAAATATGAGAGGAAAGGGTGTCCAGAATTAAACCCCTCACAGTACTAACCTTAGGAGCAATTGGTCATAATTCTCAAAACTACTGGGGCTAAGCCTGAGTACACACCTGAAGAGCAGTTGATCCTCCTGAGTATAACACATGTATAGGTTGGGCCAGTAGGTGAGTTCCTCCACCACCCAGCTGACGGAGGCCATGGAGGTGTCGTGAAGGTGCAGGGCCGCGCCTACACACATACACAAAGGACATATTAATGAGGTATCACACGAGCGCTATTTCTGGCAATTAATACGATGTCCGCCCACCTCACATCCAGGCATGACCCTTCATAATATGTATACCAGCTCCCCGGACCAGGCGCCTGACGGACTATTATCTAGTCCAACTGGCGCCCGACCCCCTCTCCTAACGACCACGTTATCACTTATCTATTCACAAGCATTCTCCATTCATTCCTACTTATTGCCACTTATCTTGCCTGATCTACAGTCATTTCTCTATCTTCCAAAGTAGTACAAGCATTGGAAGATAGAGAAATGACTGTAGATCAGGCAATAGAAGTGGTAATAAATAGGAATAAATGGAGAATGTTTGTGAATATATGAGTGAATAGATGGTCTGTTGGTCTTCTCTTGGGCGACCTAGATGTGTGTGAATATATATATATATATATATATATATATATATATATATATATATATATATATATATATATTTATATATATATATATATATATATATATATATATATATATATATATATATATATATATATATATATATATATATATATATATATAGATATATATATATATATACTGTATATATATATATATATATATATATATATATATATATATATATATATATATATATATATATATATATATACAGTATATATACACTTATACAGTATATATATATATATATATATATATACTGTATATACTGTATACTGTATATGTATATATATATATTTGTTTTTCTGTTCTCTTAGGCATTCACCTCCTTGTTTTATTTTGTTTTAAGCATGGCCATTATATTGACAAATGATTAGGTTGACATACTGTACCTTTGGTATCAGTCCTCCTTGTCATGAACTTTGTAGGGTATATTATATGTTGTAAGCATTGTATTGATTTGTAAATGACCTACAAATCAATAAGAATATATAAAATTGTATTTCTTACCGACAAAGTTCGTAGTCAAATTAAAAGTAAATGTTAAAAACTTAACAGTAAAAATAATACTAAAACACAAGATACTGCGTGGTTAATGAAACACAAGATACTGCGTGGTTAATGAAACACAAGATACTGCGTGGTTAATGAAACACAAGATACTGCGTGGTTAATGAAACACAAGATACTGCGTGGTTAATGAAACACAAGATACTGCGTGGTTAATGAAACACAAGATACTGCGTGGTTAATGAAACACAAGATACTGCGTGGTTAATGAAACACAAGATACTGCGTGGTTAATGAAACACAAGATACTGCGTGGTTAATGAAACACAAGATACTGCGTGGTTAATGAAACACAAGATACTGCGTGGTTAATGAAACACAAGATACTGCGTGGCTAATGAACACAAGATACTGCGTGGTTAATGAAACACAAGATACTGCGTGGTTAATGAAACACAAGATACTGCGTGGTTAATGAAACACAAGATACTGCGTGGTTAATGAAACACAAGATACTGCGTGGTTAATGAAACACAAGATACTGCGTGGTTAATGAAACACAAGATACTGCGTGGTTAATGAAACACAAGATACTGCGTGGTTAATGAAACACAAGATACTGCGTGGTTAATGAAACACAAGATACTGCGTGGTTAATGAAACACAAGATACTGCGTGGTTAATGAAACACAAGATACTGCGTGGTTAATGAAACACAAGATACTGCGTGGTTAATGAACACAAGATACTGCGTGGTTAATGAAACACAAGATACTGCGTGGTTAATGAAACACAAGATACTGCGTGGTTAATGAAACACAAGATACTGCGTGGTTAATGAAACACAAGATACTGCGTGGTTAATGAAACACAAGATACTGCGTGGTTAATGAAACACAAGATACTGCGTGGTTAATGAAACACAAGATACTGCGTGGTTAATGAAACACAAGATACTGCGTGGTTAATGAAACACAAGATACTGCGTGGTTAATGAAACACAAGATACTGCGTGGTTAATGAAACACAAGATACTGCGTGGTTAATGAAACACAAGATACTGCGTGGTTAATGAAACACAAGATACTGCGTGGTTAATGAAACACAAGATACTGCGTGGTTAATGAAACACAAGATGCTGCGTGGTTAATGAAACACAAGATACTGCGTGGTTAATGAAACACAAGATGCTGCGTGGTAATGAAACACAAGATACTGCGTGGTTAATGAAACACAAGATACTGCGTGGTTAATGAAACACAAGATACTGCGTGGTTAATGAAACACAAGATACTGCGTGGTTAATGAAACACAAGATACTGCGTGGTTAATGAAACACAAGATACTGCGTGGTTAATGAAACACAAGATACTGCGTGGTTAATGAAACACAAGATACTGCGTGGTTAATGAAACACAAGATACTGCGTGGTTAATGAAAACACAAGATACTGCGTGGTTAATGAAACACAAGATACTGCGTGGTTAATGAAACACAAGATACTGCGTGGTTAATGAAACACAAGATACTGCGTGGTTAATGAAACACAAGATACTGCGTGGTTAATGAAACACAAGATACTGCGTGGTTAATGAAACACAAGATACTGCGTGGTTAATGAAACACAAGATGCTGCGTGGTTAATGAAACACAAGATACTGCGTGGTTAATGAAACACAAGATACTGCGTGGTTAATGAAACACAAGATACTGCGTGGTTAATGAAACACAAGATACTGCGTGGTTAATGAAACACAAGATACTGCGTGGTTAATGAAACACAAGATACTGCGTGGTTAATGAAACACAAGATACTGCGTGGTTAATGAAACACAAGATACTGCGTGGTTAATGAAACACAAGATACTGCGTGGTTAATGAAACACAAGATACTGCGTGGTTAATGAAACACAAGATACTGCGTGGTTAATGAAACACAAGATACTGCGTGGTTAATGAAACACAAGATACTGCGTGGTTAATGAAACACAAGATACTGCGTGGTTAATGAAACACAAGATACTGCGTGGTTAATGAAACACAAGATACTGCGTGGTTAATGAAACACAAGATACTGCGTGGTTAATGAAACACAAGATGCTGCGTGGTTAATGAAACACAAGATACTGCGTGGTTAATGAAACACAAGATGCTGCGTGGTTAATGAAACACAAGATGCTGCGTGGTTAATGAAACACAAGATGCTGCGTGGTTAATGAAACACAAGATACTGCGTGGTTAATGAAACACAAGATACTGCGTGGTTAATGAAACACAAGATACTGCGTGGTTAATGAAACACAAGATACTGCGTGGTTAATGAAACACAAGATACTGCGTGGTTAATGAAACACAAGATACTGCGTGGTTAATGAAATAATTGTATACTAACGTGGGGGATTAAGCCACACATAAGGGGGGTCACAGGCTTTTTTTATCTTTCTCTCCTTTTCTATCTTTCCCTGGCTTGTATCCATTCGGCCCCATTCAGCCAACTGTTTTAAGACGTTTATCCCCATCCCGGTGTCGATTTCTTCCTGGCGAGCGGCAGCGAGCCAGCATTGTATGGAGAAATCCGGCTTTGCCGGAGAAATTTTTCTATCGAAAAATGTACAAATATAGCTAGCTGTCAAAACAAACAAAAATATAAATGCTGGCTCGCTCCCGCTCGCTAGTAAAAATTGACACCTGGGTGGGGGTAAAAGTCTTAAAATAGTAGGCTGAATGGGGCCGAATGGATACAAGCCAAAGAGAGAGGGAGAGAAAGAGAAAAAAAGCGAGGTGGGCTCCCTTAAGAGAAAAGCAGACGTATGGTTTGTAAACGTTTCATGGCAATAAATGTTTCATGCCAATAAATGTTTCATGACAATAAATGTGTTGTATTGAATTGAATTGAATCTACCTTTGGGCATTTGTTGAATAATCTGAAACACGGCCGATGCTTCTATTTTGTCCCTGACCGTCATGAAGTTAGCGGCGGGTGGGAAGTCTAAGGTGTGGAAGCCGTAGGTCAGCTCTGAGGTCTTGGCCTTCATCAACAGGTCGTTCACAGCCTGCTCCGCGGTATTCAACACCTGACCATGGCCTGGAAAAAAGTATCGCACCGATATTATAAGTGAATCGGAAGTTGGAGCCGTAAACATTTGAGCCCTTGTGAGTTCATGTTACATGGTCATATTTCACCATTAATTTCTCTGGCTATAAGGAAGTCGGAGCCGTAAACATGGACCTTCCCTGTTATGCAGTAGTTAATTGACATTTTATGCAACTGTTGAATATGATATTACACTCTAATCTATATTTTATTAATTTCACCACAACACCAAACACTCCCAATGAAATTAATTAAAGTATATATGATCCGCCAGGATTCGAACCCGGGTTATCACAATTATGCCAATTATACTCAGATAAATTAATCTCAGAGAGGAACGGAACTTGTGTAGGGAACTGTACATAACTAAACGTGTAACTCACCAAGGATCATGGACTGTTCCCGATCCAGCAGCCCCTCTCGTTGCTCAAGGTACTCGGTTACGCTGATGCCTTGACTCCCGCCGGGGCCCCCACAGGTTACCAGCAGCACCGTCAGTAGCACCCCGCCCCACCAACCTCCTCCTTCACCACCACCTCCAAGACTGACCTCCTGCATGGTATACTGGAGGTAGGTCGGACACTGGTTGATTGATACTGGTTAACACTATCTGGTGCAACGTCTTGGAGGTCATTATGGTATTTTGTTTAATTATTTTAGAGGGTTTTAATTGTTTTTGAATTTTCGAACAATGTATTTTTAGTTTACCCCGAGACTTGGAAAAACGCCTCCCCAAATCCCCTTCAAACTAAACAAAAAAAACGTCCCCCAGACCCCCTTCCCTCCTTCAAGCTAAATGTGTACATTTTTCGGCAGAAAAATTTCCCGGCCAAAGGCCGGTTTCTCCCACATTGAAGGCTCGCTATCGCTCGCCCAGGAAAAATCGACACCTTATTGGGTTGAAGCATCATATAATCGCCAAACTAATGAGATGAAACTTCTTAAAATCTCCAAGCTAATGGAGTAAAGCTGGGAGGGTCTAAATTGGCCCGCCCTGCACTTAATAGGGTTAAGGGGACAGTGGTTATTTTGCTTTGGTCTATATATTAGTTATTAATTAATTTATATTTATTATATATAACATTTGAGGTGAAGCCATTAATTTCGGGGCTGATGATTGATTGATGCTTCTGAATGCTTGTGTGCTTTATTTTTGAGGGCGAACTGTTATATGTGTTCTTCTCCTGTCACCTCTTTTTCCTTTCTCGTGTTTCTTGTTGATCCTCCCTACCTCTAGTGGGAGTAAGGGCTGGCTACTGATTGACTGACTTTATTATATAGTTTCCTCGCCAGACCTCCATCAAGTTAATAACAACACCCCCAAGACCCCCCATTGGAGATAAATTTGTGCAGTTTATCGTAAGAAAAATGCTACGGCCAAAAACCGGTTCCTCCTAAATTGCAGTCTCGCTATCACTCACCAGGAAATCATCGATACCCAAATGGCACGGGAGGTCTTAAAATCGCCAAAATAATAGGGTGAATGTCTTATAATCTCAAAACTAATGGGGCAAAGCATGAGGTAGAAGTGATGGGGTGTAGAGAAAAGCCCCTCTGTCGTAGCTTCCCCCTTCCCCCATCCTTCTTGGGGCTTAACCCTCTCAGTACCGGGACATGTCCTTTTAACTCTATTTTAGCTACTATTAGACGATTTTATCTAGCTTACAAAGGGCCTTTAGCAATTAACAGGCTTTCAACTATCCCCCTTAACCGTTTTTACTACCACATATCCTTCTTAAACTGCTGTAGGTTGTATTTTTTGGGAAAGCGACTCCAAGGAAGTGAATTCCAGAGAGTAGAAGTTCTGGGGATAAATTAATTTTGATAAGCAGAAGTTCTACATGGTGGAGGAGAGAGTGAGAATTTTTCATGGGCATATCCAGCTTCCTTAGTTCTGCAGGGAAAGATGAGGAGAGGTGTTATAATTGAAGCAAGGTCCTCAGAACATTCATTAATTTTAGATAGGTCCTGGTTCAGAGAAATTGCAGTGTTTAATTTGGTATATGTAATATCAGGCTGCGTGAAAGAACTGTTTAATGAAGAATAACTGTGGAGTGTTGAGTCATTAGGAAGAGCAATTGTAGTCTGGCATCTCCAAAAAGTTCGTTTTTTTATTATAAAGCAACCACCTGATATAATCTACCTTCAGTCTAGCTTCAGATTCCAAAGTGAAAGAGCCTCAGAGTCTTACGAGGCAAAACTTGCTCTGCGAAAATTGCCGGATTTTTGTTTCGTGTGACACCACTTTAACATAGTCTACCTTCAACTAGTTACCGATTCCAATGTGAAAGAGCCTTAAGATATTGCGAGATTAAACATGCTCCTCGAAAATTACCGGAAAAGGGGCTCGTGTAACACCGGCCTGAGAAAGAGAAGAATGCCAGCTGCCGCCGTGATATTTTCCCAGGAGGGTTGAGAAGTAGGTGAACGGTTAGGCCCGGAGGATGGGAACAGGGAGAAGGGTCAGCAGATAGCCTTTGCTCTAGGCCTATACACCCCCTTCCTTCTCCCTCATGCTTAGCCCCATTAGTTTTGAGTTTTTAAGACATTTGCCCCATTAGTTTGGCAATATTTTTTATGTGAATGACGGAGACGAAAGGCAGAACTGCCTGTGTCAAGTGCCTCCCCCAGAGTTGAAAGAGTTTCAGGGCCAAAATCAAGGGACCTTCGAGCCAAAATGCCTGGACACACGGAGTTTGAAGCAATCTAAGTCATTGAATGAGGGAAAGACTGATTCTGGGAGAGAGTTCTAGAGCTCAGCTGTTCCATAGAAGAAAGATTGAGAAAAACGTTTCACTCTTGTGTTGGAGAGTTTCATAGAGTAGGGATGGGATTGTATTGCAAGACGGGTGTTACATGCTCTACGAAGAGGGGGTGGTATACACTGAGAGAGCTTTTAGGAGCCTTGATTATTGTAATAGCGTTGTGTGCCATTTTGGTGTCGACTTTTTTCCTGGTGAGCAATAGCGAGCCTCCAATTTAGGATGAACCGAGGCCTTTGGCCGGTTCCTACCGAACAATGCACGAATTTAACTCGAACGGGGAGGGTGTCTTGTTATTATTCTTAATGCTTGATGGAGGTCTGCGGAGGAAATAAGAAGGGGCCTAAATGGCACGAAAGGTCTATATACACTATATTGATTAATATATTGGATGAATGGTCTTGAAATAGTCAAACTAATTAGGCGAGTTTTAAAATCTCAAAACTATTGGGGTTAAATATGAGGGAGAAGGGGGTCCTTATATAAAAAAAAAATCCCCTTGATAATAATAATAATAATAATTAAAGTTGCAAACAACCTTGTCCGGGGTTCGAGGGGTGTTGGATACAAGAGCTGTGTCACAGATATAAAAAGATCGTTCAACTTATCGGACATGGAGAAACTACAGAAGGAACAGATTGTAGCCATTTTGGCTGTGGACATTTAGGAGTGTAGCTCTTTTGGTTGTGGCCGTTGATGAGTATGGCTGTTTTCTGGTTGTGGCCATGTATAAGTGTGGCCATGAATGTTGTGATTATTTTATCATTCTGATTTTTGTTTCAGCCTTTGTGGCATTGTCCTAATAATTATATTTAGGTTATTACTTCAGCATTACTAAATACAACAATGTACTGTACTTTATTATATGTTTTGAGCACTTTTTACCCAAAGTAACCTAGATATTGTTTGATTATCCAGAAGAAGTCTTAGAAACAAGCTGACATGGAGGTGATTCACTCATGTAGATATATTATTGGGCTAGGAATAGCTACATTATGGCCTAGATGTAGAAATATGATCATGTATATAGAAAAATTGTATAATTTGAGCATTACTACATACTGAAAAGCACTTAAATTTATGTAAAGTATATAACGTAATTAATGTATAATTATGTGGAGGCGGAACACTTGTGTAAATATTTTATGGCTTAGGTGTACATAATATCTAGGGCAAGTTAACGATTAAGAGTGAATGTGAAATATGAGGCCGTATTAATTGTGGCTGTTTATGAGTGTGGCCGTTTTGATCATTAAGAAAAATGGCCACTTTGTTTGTCGTCGTTATAGAGTGTGACTGTTTTAGAGTGTGGACGTTAAGGAGTGTACCTGTTTTGGTTGTGACCGATAAGGTGTATGGCCATTTAAGAGTGGCAATTTTGGTTGTGACCGGTAAGGAATGTAGGCATTTTAGAGTGTGGCCGGTTTGGATTTGGCCATGGATGTTTAAAAGACTGGCCATTATGGAATGTAGCCATTTGTTTGTGAATTTTATGGAGTGTGGCCATTTAGGAGTGTTGCCTTTTTGGTTGTGACCATTAAAGAGTGTAGACTTTTAAGAGTGTGGCCATTTTGGTAGTCCTTAACCCGTACTCTACCGTAGGATACAGTAATAAAAGTCCCCTGCAGTCCCAAGCACTGTGGGCAAAATGGCAAGAGAGAACAACTTTCCACCTCAAGAGATGAGGCAAGACAGGCTCTCCCGCCCTTCAGTGGGTCTTATATAAGCTGAGAAGTGTTGCCATATCGAGAGCAGTGCTTAAGCGTTTGTGGTACCAGGTATAGGCTTGTACAGGCAGTTACAAGGAAAGTACATTACTGACGGCGATTCGCCGTCGCTGGGACTGGGGAGTGACTTATCTACTGACGGCGATTCGCCGTCGCTGGTATTGGAGGGGTTAAGCTGGCCTAGTTTTAAAGAAATGGGCAGTTAGGATATGACAGGGAATGAAAAAGCTGTTCATTCATGGGTGTGTTATGACTTTCCCATTCGCCGTACTATAGCCATTCAGTACCGGTGACGTCCTTTTCATTATATTCCAGCAATTATTCATATGATTATATAAAGTTTAGGAAGGGAGGCTACCAATTATAAGCTTTGGAAGGGAGGCTACCAATTATAAGGCGACAGACTATCTGAATTTATCCTTTTAGCTACTATACATCCCTCCCAAGCTTCATAACTCTGCTATGGATGTTTGAGGGAATTTCACACACTTGTTAACTACTGAGCATGGCAGTGGTAGTTTGACATGTGTGGTGCCTCTATGTAAGGCAGTGCATTTTCCTGCCTTACCACCTTGGAACATTAGGTTGGGATTAGAAGAGGAGACTAGGGAAACTGCCCATCACTGCCAACAAAACCCCTATATCGATGATTCTTCCGACCATGTATTACCCAAAGTATACTGAGATAAGTTTACACTTCACGTAATCATTGGTGGAATTAGGAGGGACTCTAACTTTTTTGAGAGAGTTAAATTTAAAAGATGCATGGATCTGAATAAAGAGGATAAGAATTATTAAGTAAAACTAGAGGATTTAGGGAAGCCGAGACTGAACACTGGAAACGTTGTGTGGGTACAGAGTAAGTTTTTATAATCATTTCAGAATAAACAGTTTTCAATGTTGCAGCCAAAATATTCCACCAATTTCTATTCTTTTGGTACCAAAACATTCGGAATTGCGAACTCACCCAACTACGCAAAAATGGCTTTAATCATCCGCGTAGCATTCAAGATATGGATTTTTAAGGTAATTCGAGGTTTTTTCAAGATTACCGAAAAAATAAAACACGTACCAAGCAAAACCTTTTCCAAAACATTTGTGAAGCATTCGTAGTGGAGTCCATATACCAAAGCCCAATCATTTCCTATGAGTGGGAGAGACGGTATTTATGTTTGAAAATGTTCGGGAAACTGGCTGCCACGGTCCTGTTTGGCCGCCATTTTGAATGTTCAACATATCAAATTTTGCCCAATACAAATACGCATCTTGTGTGAAAGTTTGGTCCTGATCCGACAAGCGGTTCCGAAGTTATTACGTAAAAACCGGCATGGAAAAATAATTTGGAAGAATAAGATGATTTAACGATTACAATAGGAGTTCTCCGCTAGGGCTCGAACCCTTAATCATAATTATGACCCCCCCAAATATTATCGCGCAAAAAAAAATGGGTGATCTCTGTTACTTCATGATTTTGTGCAGCTTAAGTCCAATTGTTACAAACATTTTATGAATGGAGGATGCCTTTAGACACCATGGACCTATTTTGTTTTGTCTTTGTCTTTCTCTCTATTTATTGTCTCTTAACAAGAAAACAAAATGCTTGATGGAGGTATATGAGAAAACTAATGGGGCGAACATCTTAAAATCTCGAAACCACCAAACTTATGGGGCGAACATCTTAAAATCTCAACACTAATGGGGCTAAACCAGATACTAACCTGACTCGTGAAGAGATGAAGTGACAATGAGGGTTTGGGAATAAGACTCTCTCTCTCTCTCTCTCTCTCTCTCTCTCTCTCTCTCTCTCTCTCTCTCTCTCTCTCTCTCTCTCTCTCTCTCTCTCTCTCTCTCATATACTTCGTAGTGACACAGAAATTGAGTTAAGCAAATAATATATACCTTAGATTGCTGAAGAGAACACCATTGCTTATTTTAGTTTGATACATACAGTACATTAAGATTTTTCTATAGAGGTTATTTTTTATGCATTAACTGCTGAGGTGGTATAGGGTATATATTGTTTGGGTCGAATTATTTATTTATTTATCTATATATTTATATTCCTCGCTAGACCTCCATCAATCTTTAAAAAAAAAAAAAAAAAAAAAAATATCCCCCTCGAGTTAAATGTGTACATTATTAAAATTACAGGCTCGCTTTCGCTCGCTAGGAGAAAATCGAGACTTAATATACAAGAAAGTTACTAATATTGACAAATAAATGGGGAGAAAGGTCTTATAATCGCCAAACTAATGGGCCGAACGTCTGAAAATCTCAAAAAGAATGGGCCTAGACATGAGGGAGAAGGGGGACCAGAAAAACCTAACATCTCCCCTTAAGCTGCCAATGAACCCAAATAAGATTACGAAACTCCGCCAATGAATCCAGTGGACTGTACGGTCGCGCTAATGAGTCATGTCCCAGCTGTCATTACATTTGGCTTGCTCTGTGTTGTATTTATGTCTGTCAGATGTTGAATAGGGTGGGTAAGTGTAGGAACATGTTTGTATATTTCACTCGATATGGAGAAATGAAGCTTAGATATTGCTGATACCAATTATTGATCAAAACATACTTGGTGCGGAGACATCACTTATTAGCGCGACTGTGCGTAAATAATGAAGTAATACGCTACACCATGCCAACATCGTAAGTTTTGTGTTGTATATTTGTGTAAATAAATAAAGATTATTATTATTATTAATATTATTATTATCATTATTATTATTATTACTATTAGTAGTAGTAGTAGTAGTAGTAGTAGTAGTAGTATTAGTAGCAGTCTCTCTCTCTCTCTGGTGGTAGATTATAATATTGTTTAGGCAATTTTCTCCTGGCGTCTTCCAAATGTAATCCATTCAGTACCAGTGACGTCCTTTTCATTTCATGCTGGCAACTATTAGACGATATTTTTCAGCTTAGGAAGGATGATACTCATTAAAAGGCTACATCTGTTTATCTATCTATTGCCGGACGCCTTACTCCCCTTAATGAGGGTGGCCAAACACAGAAGCCCCCAAGTGGACCTATCCCCTGTAAGAGGGACAACCCATGCCAGTTTACTGAAGGACTTACAGGATTGACCACTCAATTTAGGACCTGTCCGACCCCGAGCCCCTCTATGCATCTTGTTAGCACTATTTGTCTACAGTGGTGTTCGGTTATTCCATCACTAACCTGCTTCACCTTTATGTAAGCAGACCAATTTGTATCAGGTTTACTTCCCTAGACAGGTTGCCGACCAAGGCTGACAGTCCCATCCACCCGGATGGCACCAAAACTGCCAGTCCGACATCGAAGAAAAGACCCTAATGCTTGGTTCACACATTCACGTATATTGCTCCCGACAGCTCCCGTCAGGCGTAATCGCCAATTTTGTGTTCTGACGGGAGTAGTACGGCCGTGAACGCCCGTATAACCACGACTATTGCACTTCCCGTCAGACGTACCGTGACGGGGCCAGTGTTACGTCAGTCGTAATGTAGTCGTAGTTAACTACGTACGTGTTTGCGACTTGCGTAAGCATGTCCCCGTTCGTCCGCATAGGCTGCCCGATTTGCGGGAACACAGACCACGCCCATGCCACGCCCCCACAAGACCTGCGTAGCTGAGGCCGTACGTCTTGGGATTGTTTAGGACCTACCTGGACCGGTTCCGGACAAACGTAGGCACACCCCGTCTGTCCAAACACAGACAAAGACAGTCTTTGTCAACCACGTAGGTATTGGTTGGAATCTGGGAACTACAAAAGGGCAGGACTGGCCACACCTTTGCCATTCCCACTCCTTCCTCGGCACCATGAACAACATCGCGGAATTTATCCTGGAGGAGTTCAATTTTGTGAACTCCCTAATCAAACCGGAGAACAGGCATAACACGCGGCTAATGAAATGGATCCTTTCCTACATAGAAATCTTAAAACTACTTGCAATAGCAAACTACATCCATCAAGAGGAACAAGAGAAGAAGGAAAGGAGCAAGAGGACAGTGTGGGTGTGGCCTTATCTGCAACGAAGGCTTGAACATGGCCATTATGAGAACCTGATGGAAGAGTTGGCCATAGAATGTCCACACATGTACAAGAACTTCACCCGGGTAGACAAACAACTATTTGATGAGATTGTGGAACGTGTCACCCCCATCATTCAGAGGAAACCTACGTTCTGGCGAAAACCCATTCCTCCTGGTCTGCGGGTGGCCATCACCCTACGTTTCCTCGCTACGGGTGAAACCTACAGGAGCCTGCAGTACTCCTTTCGGGTTGCCCACAACACCATCAGCCAAATTGTTCCAGACACATGCCAGGCCCTCATCTCTGTCTACGGAGATCAGGAGCTCAAAACGCCACAATCGCCTGCTGAATGGAAGGAGGTTGCCAGCGGCTTTGAGGAACGATGGAACCTGCCGCATTGTATAGGAGCCATTGATGGCAAACACATACGGATCTGCAACCCCTCCTTTGGTGGCACATATTACTTCAACTACAAGAAGTTTTTTTCCATTGTCCTGTTGGCAATTGTTGACTCCAACTACAAGTTCATCTACGTCGACGTTGGTGCCATAGGGTCAGAGTCTGATGGTGGTGGCTTTGCACACACCCGTCTGTCTAAGTTGCTTGGTAGACACAGCGCCAAACTGCCCCCCGCCAAGGTCATCTCTACCGATCCCACTGGACCACAAACGGAATACTTCTTAGCAGGTGATGATGCATTCCCTCTGTGCGCCTACCTGATGAAGCCCTACCCCCAACAATTCCTCACGAAACCTGAACGGATTTACAACTACAGACTCAGCAGGGGCCGCCGGGTGGTAGAGAACGCCTTTGGCATTCTTGCCAACTGCTTCCGAGTTTTCCACACTGCAATGTGTATGAAACCTGAGCGTGCAGAGGTTGTTGTGTTGGCCTCATGCATTCTGCACAACATCCTACGAGGACGAAACCCACCCCGAACAGAGGTAGATCAAGAGGACCCACACACTCACCAACTCATACCTGCCCCCTGGAGGAGTGACCCACCTGTAGGAACCAACATCCCAGCCGTGTCCCGCAACACTGCAACCAGGCTTGCCAAGGAGCAATGGAACTACCTCAAGACCTACTTCTCTTCCCCTCAAGGATCTGTGGCTTGGCAGGATGACCGTAGTTAGGTGAGTTATATCTGCTTTAATACTTCTTTGAAATTTTTACGTTTTTCCCCTGTTTACTTTGTATTTTGCTTTATATTTCAGTTTCATTTTACATTTTTGTTATCGAGTCTTTGACAGTTTGCTTTGTATTGTACTTTTATCTGTTACTTTTGATTTTCTTTAAGTTTGTAGGTTCTTCGATATTTTGTTTATTGTTTATTTTTATATTTCCTTTAATTACGTCAATTGTTCCCTGCTTACTTTATTTTTCATCTTTTACTTTTATATTTCAGTCAAGTTTTTAATTGTTTCCATGTTTCCTTTGTTTTGTAGTTTATGTTTTAGTTACGTTTTCAAGGTTTTTCATATTTATTGTTAACCATATTATCATTATTGCGTTTCAATTAGTCATTTCTTTTTTATTCTTACTCATTACTTTCAGTATATATTTCATTTGTCATCTTATTAATAAATACTTTAGCTACAATATTGGAAATAGAAACACACACGTCATTACACAAATAGATATATTGTTATTATACATAAATTATCATTAATTAGAAACAGAGACAAGGAGGGTTGCAACTAGGGCTGCTAGGGTGGCTTCTTGGGGGTCTCCAGGGTCTGATCTGGATCGACGGATTGCGTGGGCGTACCTGGATTATCTCCAGGTGATGCAGACAGAAGATGATCCAGGTTGAAGCTGGTGTTCCCAAACTGTGAGCCCAAGTTTGAGAGGTCCACTAACTGAGAATGTGTGGGTGTGGAGGCATTAGGTGGCAGGAATGTGCCAGGGGGTGTTGCTGATTGCTGCGGCCGCAGCAATGACTGCAATACATGTGAAGGTAGCACGAAGGTAGCAGGCTTGGGCTGGGTCGGCATGGGTTGAGGCAGGGTGGTTGGCGGATTGCCCTGGTACATAACTATGGTTGCCGGTTGATGCTGCTGTGCCTGGGGTTGGGGTTGGGGCGCCTGAAAGCCATAGTTCCGAGTGGCGTGCAGCATGAGGTCCTGACCAGGCTTGGTAACTCCATCCTCATGGGCAGTTCGGAACCGGTTGAGGGCTGCCATCAGTTCTATCTTCAGTGGGGTGTTGAAACCTGCCGGCAGCCGCACACAGTCCTTGGCCATGACATCCAGGGAGGCGCGCCAATACTGTAGCTCCGGATCCTCGACCACATCCATAGCCCCAGCCAGGTTGTGGCGCACCTTCTCAGCAGTTGCAAGGACCTGGTATGGGAACAAGGAACAAGAGAACATTAAACACACGAAACATAACATATTTTAATATTTGACCAATTACGAATTTTAACAAATAAAATGTTGTGGTATTCTGGGAAGCCTACTATGTTCAAAGTTATTGTTACCATTATGGAAAAAGAGAACATTGACACGTTGCACAACACACGAAACATAACATATTTCAATAATTGACCAATTAGGAATTTTAACAAATAAAATTTTGTAGTATTCTGGGAAGCCAATATGCTATAGTGGGAGCCTATCATTGGGCTTTGTAATTGTGGTTGGGTGGGACAGGGATCTGCCTTGTTTAGGCCAATCGGGTTTCTGCAGACTCCCATTTTCTTATGTTCTTATGTTCTTATGTTCAAAGTTATTGTTGCTATTATGAAACTAATATTTCCTCTACTCACTTGCTCCAGGGTTTCGTGTGATGTGGATGCTGTGGATGGTACAGCACCAGGAGGCTTCCCCTGCTTACCCTTCCGTGCAGGCATGGAGATGGCTGGGGTGGTGTCCTCCTGACTGCCGGCAAAGGGGTCCTCCACATCGTCTGTGGGAGGTGCTGGGGCTGGGTCAGGCACAGGAACAGAAGCAGGTTCGGCGGGCAGCAGACTCTTGGGACATGAATGTATAATTAGTAACATGTACATTATTTATCAACTGTAAAATACCATTCAACATAACCATTCATCCTTGTAACCTTTAAATAAAATGAATACACTGCTTTGGGTTATTATGTGTTTCATTAACAAAAATGTTAGATAATTATAAACTTAAGTGAACAAGATATATTTAAAAAAACAATGACATCATTATAAGCAAAATAATAAAAAAAAAAAAAAAAAATGTCACTGTCCTGAGGACGCCAAACCTCTTGGCTTGCTATCGCTCGCCAGGAAAATATTGATGTGGTTGTCGATTTAATAGTGAAAGGGTTGGAAAACATAAAAAATATAAACGTACCTGAGGCATACCAAGTGTCCTGGGCTTATTTTGCCGCACGATGTGTGGCTTCAGGAACCGGAAAATGTCAATGATCCACTTCTCCCTCTCCGTCAACCTTTTGGCCCCATCACCACTCTTCAGCTTGGTGGGCCTGCCGAACCTGGAGCGGAGAGAGGTGAACCACGTCATCAAGTCCAAGGCTGTGATGGGGGGTTCCATGCTGGCTGCCTTCTCCGCCACAACATGGTCTATGTGTTCCTTCTGTTTGTGCCTGGGATCACCCTCGTCATATAGAAAAGGCGCCTCGAACTCCAACCACTCTCCCAGCATACGCTCAGTCTCCTCCGTCAGGATAATGTTGGTGCTCTTCCGGCGCCGTTTTCGCCGTTGTGGTTGCTGTGGCTGTTCGTCGCCGGAATTTGTAGGGGGTGGGTCCTCGTCGTCGTCGTCGTCTTCATCACTTTCCTCATGATCATCTTCGACTTGCCCCATCACCTCTCCATTCTCGTTGTCGATGTTGATCAACAATTCTGCCTGCTCAGCAGAGTTGGAGGTGCCAGGCATCGAGGGGGCAGGCGGTGAGGTGGCAGACGTCGATGGGGCAGGCAGAGAGGTGGCAGGCGTCGAGGGGGCAGGCGGAGAGGTGGCAGGCGGAGAGCTGGCAGGCGGAGAGGGGCAGGCGGAGAGGGGGCAGGCGGAGAGGTGGCAGGTGGAGAGGTGGGAGGGGAAACCTTCCTGACCTTCTTCCCGCTTTTCTTGGTATTCATGGTGACAGGGCAGGGCAGGGCAGGGCAGGGCAGGGCAGCGTGCAGAGGGTGGCAGGGTGACAGGGTGGCAGGGTTGGCTGTAGGTTGTTGCTCCGGTATGGTGAGAGGTATGACTGACGGCAGTGTGTCCCGCTGGTCCTTATATACCCCCCGTACATCGTTGCCGCGTCTTCCCGCCAGCCCGCAGTGCGGTGGTGTTGCCGTATACTTCCCGACGAACGTAAACTTTCCCGTTTGACGGGAATATTTTACGATTGACGTGAGCAGCTCACGTCTGACGTGCGAGCGGCTACGTCTGACGAGGCTGCTCCCGTCAAACGGCCGTGGTGGGCCGGACGGTCGTAAAAGTTCCCGACTTTTGACATACGTGAGCGGGAGCCACGTATCTGATTCCAATTTCAATACATACCGGCGGATCGCCCGCACCAACCGCCTCCCCGACCCGCGTGGCTACTTCCGCCATGCGTACCAACCCCCGCCGACTGTACACAATTTCATTTACGTTTTGCGTAATATGCCCTTACGTTTGACCAAACTACCAATATTCGGGTGCCAACTACCAATAAACCTTCGTACGGGAGCTGTCGGGAGCATATACGTGAATGTGTGAACCAAGCATAAGTCACTCAGCCTGACTCCTGCCTTCCTTTCCCCTCCAGTTGCTGTTGATCGTTGTCAATTCAATCACACGCAGGGTGAGTTAATGGAGGTCAGAAGGTATTGTGCAGCATAATTTACTGGTTCGGCTCAATGGTTTAAAGAAGGGGTTTAGTTTTCTCTCTAAACCTCTATCAAGCTTAAAAAAACACCCACAAGACACCCCTTTGATATAAATGTGTACATTTTTCGGAAGCTTGGTGTACATTTTTCGAAAGCTTGGTGTACCGATGTTTCATTTTCCTATTGAGTTTTATTCTCTCTCTCTCTCTCTCTCTCTCTCTCTCTCTCTCTCTCTCTCTCTCTATATATATATATATATATATATATATATATATATATATATATGTGTGTAGTAAAACTCGCTAGGAAACTTGAAACAATTTGGGAAGGATCTGCCTTGTGTGACCAACCGGCTTTTTGCAGACTCCCATTTTTCTTGTTTTCTTATATATGTAATGTTTATTTGTATGTATGTAATGTATGCGTGTATAGAGTATGCATGCATATGTGTATGTATATGTAATTATATGTATTTCTACAGGTACTTTTGACAAGGTGGACCATGGGATCCTTCTACATAAACTCAAATCACTGGGAATAGGGGGAGACCTTGGAAGATGGCTCCACAGCTTCATCACCAACAGAAAACAAAGAGTCACGGTTCAAGGAAGCCTATCAGAAGCAGGTGGGGTCATCAGCGGAGTACCACAAGGATCAGTACTGGGACCTCTCCTATTCCTCATCATGATAGGAGACATCGACAGGGACCTGGAACACTCAACAGCCACATCGTTTGCAGACGACACCAGACTCATGAAGAAAATCACCTCACAACATGATGCTCAGCTACTACAACAAGACTTGGACAAAATCCTGAAGTGGGCAGAAGAAAACAACATGGCGCTAAACGGAGACAAGTTCGAGCTTCTAAGGTACGGGAACAAGAGAGCACTACAAAACGACACCAACTACAAAAGTGGACAGCAAGAAATTACCGCCAAGGACACAGTGAAGGACTTGGGAGTAAATATGAGCAGTGACGCCACTTTTTCCCAGCATATTACCAAAGCCACAACAACAGCAAAACAAATAGCAGGCTGGATCCTGAGAACCTTCCACACAAGAAATGAGAGGTGTATGCTAACACTGTGGAAGTCACTGGTCCTACCACGACTGGAGTACTGCTCTCAGCTCTGGTCTCCCCAAAAAGTAGGAGAAATAACAGAAATTGAAGCCACCCAGAGGACATTCACCAGTAAAATCCATGGGTTTCAACACTTTAACTACTGGGAGAGACTTAAGGAGCTTCAGCTGTACTCACTTCAAAGACGTAGGGAGAGATACATCATCATCTACGTCTGGAAGATTTTGGAAAAAAAAGGTACCAAATCCAAACATCCAAGAGACTCAGCACCAAAGGCGAGGGAGGCTGTGCTATGTGAGGACTACGCCGGGATCAACACAAAAAATCAAAGCCCTGATCCATCACAGCTTTACATACAATGGAACCAGACTGTTCAACTGTATACCAGCCCCTCTCAGGAACATGACCGGGGTGTCTCCAGACACCTTCAAGAAACACTTGGACATGTGGCTGGCCAAAATACCGGACCGGCCACCAACACCAGGATACCCCAGCACCAACTCCAACCGACTTCTGGAATGGAGAGTGGAAGAAAGGGAGCTGCCTGGTCGCAGTGGAGCCCCAGCTCAACTGTGTCACTAACGGACGGAATACAACTAAGTGTAACTAAGTATATGTATTTCTTCATATTTACATAAGTTACGATAACAGTTTGTAAGGGATCTGCAAGTTCATTGATGTGTATCAAATTGTATATATGATTAGATTGTATTGTTAGGCATATTTCAATGTATATATGTACATATATTTTGTATATAAAATAAGTATGTTCCTAAAAATATGGCAACAGGCAGTAGGCTGGCAACACTTTTTGTATTTATATGCTAGTTAGCAACTCACAGATGATTTAGGACGGGTATTTAAGCCTCACTCTCCCCCTGTTTTCTTGTATTACCCTGAAGACGTCTTGAGAGAATAGACGAAAGCTTGGTGTTCCATTGTTTCAATTTTCCTAGCGAGTTTTACTACATAATTTGATCACACGTATTTGTGATTTTACCTCCATATATATATATATATATATATATATATATATATATATATATATATATATTATACGTATATATATATACAGTATATATATACTGCATATATCATTAACACTAGCTCATCCGACCTCTTGGTGTTTATAATTATTAAATAATATAAAAATATCAATATAACCTTCAAGACGTCAAAGCAGATACGTAGTTGACTCCTTGACCTCCTTGTTGGAGGGGGGCATGGACTTTCTGATTACCACAGGAGGGGAGCGGGGAGGGGGGGGGGGCTAGATTACCACCACATTAGTCATTGAGAAACATTAATATATTTAATATTTACTACATTTATTAGTGGAATTATTTTCTGTTTACGAGAAGAGCAATTGATATTATATATAGATAATATATATATATATATATATATATATATATATATATATATATATATATACTGTATAAATATATATATATATAAATATATATATATATATATATATATATATATATATATATATATACCGTATATATATATTTATATCTATCTATATATATATATATATATATATATATATATATATATATATATATATATATATCTATATATATATATATATATATATATATATATATATACATATATATATCATGCATGTATGTATGTATGTTCTGTATGTATGTATGCATTTCAAACAAGAGGTCAGATATCTAAAGCTACAATAATAATTTTCAACGTATATGCTACTAACGTCAATGGGGTAGCCTACTTGTCTGGATGATATATACGAAGAATGCACGTTTGGTTGAGTATTATTATCCACAAGAAGGAGAAGGCCTTTGACAGGGTGCCTAGAGATGTTGTGCAGTGGGGTATGAGGAAACTTTGGTGTGGAAGAGAGGCTGGTACGTGTGATAATGAAGATGTATGAGGATTCGCGAAGTGCGGCGAGGGTGAAGGGTGTACTGAGTGATGAGTTCGCAGTCCGTGTTGGAGTCCATCAGGGTTCAGTCTTAAGCCCCCTCCTCTTTATTATGGTCCTGGAGGCACAATCTAGAGTTTTTAGAGGCGGACTCCCGTTGGAACTGTTTTTTGCAGACGATTTAGTCCTAATAGCTGACAATATGCAAGATGCTGAGGCCAAATTCAGAAGATGGAGAGAGGGCATGGTGAGCAAGGGTTTAAGAGTCAATATTAACAAAACCAAGGTTATGCATTGTAGATTGAGACGAGGCAATGTGGAAAAGAGCGGTGCATACCCATGTGCAGTGTGTGGAAAGGGTGTGGGCGTAAACGCGATTCAATGTAGCATCTGTCGACGCTGGGTGCACCATGGGAGTAAGCGCTGTAGTAGAATAAAGGGACCCCTGCCGAAGGATAAGTCAGAAATAGATAAATTTAAGTGCGTAGTGTGCAAAGGCGAGCTTGTGTTAAGTGATGATCCTGTGGCTGTGAATTTTGGAAATGAGTCATTGGAGCTGGTGGACAAGTTTTGTTACCTAGGAGATACCATCTCTGCCGGTGGTGGGGCCGAAGCTGCCACTGTCGCTAGAATTAGATATGGCTGGGGGAAGTTCAGAGAACTGCTGCCAATTCTGACCATGAAAAGAATGCCTCTCCCCCTGAAGGGAAAGGTGTATGCCTCATGTGTTAGAAGTGCAATGACGTATGCCTCGGAAACATGGGCCGTTAAAGTATGTCAGCAGAATGGAACGTAATGAGATGAGAATGGTGAGATGGATGTGTGGGGCCAGGCTGCAGGATAGAATAACAAATGTTGAGCTGAGGAAACGTTTAGGTATAAAGAGTATTAGCATAGTGATGCGTACAAGTAGACTGGGATGGTATGGACATGTGGAGAGAATGGATGAACAAAATTGGGTGAAAAAATGCAGGTCTGTGAGTGTGGAGGGAGCTGCACCAAGGGGTGGACCGAGGAAGACCTGGGATCGGACTATACGTGCCGATCTCAAATCCAAGAACTTGACAAGTGAAGCAGCCCTTAACAGGGTTGCCTGGAACGCCGCCATTAGGACAAGAGAATGAAACTGCACGGATGTGCGGAGCGCTCAGTCTTAAAATGCTATGTATGTATGTATGTAAGAGTTTCAAGTATGCAAGCCACAAGTTATATGGTTAATTAGATTCTAGAACACAAACAAACTGTATGATTAAGACCTTGGTATAAAACATATTAACAGTGTACGGTGGCGCTGATAAGTCATGTCTCAGCTGGCATTACGTTTGGCTCGTTATGTGCTGTATATATGTCTGTCAGATGATGAATAGAGTGGGGAAGCTTAGTATAGGAATATGTTGGTATATCTCAAAAAAAGAAAAAAAAGCATGTGTAAATATTGCTGATACCAATTATTGATCAAAACATAATCGGTGCCGAGTTCACTTATTAGCGCGACTGTACATACGTATATATTAACAATATCTGTGACACAAGCACAATAATATATACCTATGGATAGTGAGGGTTAGTACAATACCTAGTTCCTCTAGTCTGGTTAATTTATGGCTGAGCAAATAGCTTAAGGGGAGCGTCCGCCATGTTTTTCAAAATGCTCCGATCATTTTCATAGCCACCTCCCTTCACCCAACTTGTCCCCGCCTCTCGTTTTTCCCAATACCTGGCTACCCGGCGCCTTAACCCGTGGAGCCCCGGCTAGTTTTGTAATGTTTGCGCACCAGAACCCGGCCGGTTTTCAAAAAATGGTTTTATTCCAGAAACAATAGCGAATGGGTTAGGAATAAAGGAAAAACCACGAAAAAACGCTCAAAAAGCTTAAAAAATGGTCCTACAGAGCCCCCGAAAACGGATTTTACAAGAGTAAAAAATTGAAGGCAATTATCCCCAAAAACCAGGTTATTGCGCGCTCGAGCGCACGCACGTGGACTTTGAGAGTTTTCAACCATCGGCACGGTTGCGTGGGATACGTACACAGTTCCCATACAAATCTGAGCCCTCTTGAGTGGCTACACCTGAGGTTACGGTCGGCGCAATTAGGGTGACGCGTCAGGCGCGTCTCTGGGGCTGTGCGTTACATACATCGCCGACGCGTCAGACGCGTCGCTGGGGCTGTACGGGTTAAGGAGTGTCCGCCATGTTGTTTTTTCAAAATGCTCCGATCATTTTCATTTTTATACAAATGATAGATACCACATCTAGGAACAATATATCCAAAAATTAATAAACTCAGTGAGGAGTGAGGAACTACATGAACGAAGGCGGTGCTGGTTGGGGGGAGGGGCGTCGACTGACTGGGGACAGAGGTGCATGGGGGTGGTTCGTTCGTGGCCACCCCTTCGGGGATTACGGCGTCAGGCAATAGATAGATAGATAGACCAATATTTTTTTTTCTACCTCGGATTTGCTTATGTTTGGCGAATTTTCAAACCACTAAGACTTTGTTATTTTTGGACCAATTTTAATAAATAAGATATCATAGGAAAGAAAGAAGAAAACGAATTAAAACTGTTTAGCAGATTTTTGTATACACCCTTTAGTTTTGCCGTTGTATGAATAATACATTTCTCAAATTCCGGAATTTGCTAAATTTATTATTCATACAACGGCAAAACTAAAAGGTGTATCAAAAATCCGCCAAACAATTTTATTTCATGTTTTTCCCTCTTTCCAATGATATCTTATTTATTAAAATTGGTCCAAAAATAACAAAGTCTTAGCGGTTTGAAAATTCGCTAAAAATACGAAAATCCGAGGTAGCCAAAAAACTTTTGATCCGATTTTATTCATTTTTGGATATGTTGTTCCTAGATGTGGTATCTATCACCTGTATAAAAATGAAAATGAGCGGAGCATTTTGAAAAACATGGCGGACGCTCCTTCAGGTGCCGGGTAGCGAGGTATTGGGGAAAACGAGAGGCGGGGACAAGTTGGGTGAGGGGAGGTAGCTATGAACAGTTTATCTTACTTTCACAACAGGTAGCACAACTGATCAAAGAGAGAATGGAGGGGGGGGGGGGTAGTAAAATACGGGGGTAAGTGGAGGGAAGTGACTATGGACAGTGGGGCAGGTCGCCGCAGCAGCGATCAAAGAGGAACAACAGGAAAGAGGGGGTACCGTGGGAACCAAGCGGTTTCTATATTTAAATTTATGAGTGGCTAGGGCAAGTCTAATATTGGCAAAAAGGGGGAATACCCTTGGCGTGGTACAGGCCTTCACTTTTCTAGTTCTCACACAAAAGGGATATTGCTACCTTTTAACCCTCTCATTTTTGGTAAAACTTAATCGTAAGTATGTACCCCTACTGTTGACTCTCAAGCACTATTTGCACTACCGCAAAATGATACATATATGCTATCGCTCTGTTTTAACCCACAGTAACCTCTACATTCAATGTATTATAAATCCAAAGATAGAGCAAGATCCATACGATTATATAACCCAAAATAAAATCCCATAAGATCAAATAATCTCATTGAAAATAAATATATAATTAATATCTAACCCTCCGCGTTTGGCCGGTTTGAACATTTCCGACTCCCCCCCCCCCCCTTTCTCTCTCTCTCTCTTTCAATCTCTAATGAACCCTAGCTTCTGCAATGACATGTATACGAATCACAATAATTGTATGAATCTGTATCTGGAAGCAACAATAAAATGTGTATCCTAAAAATGTGTATTCTCTCTCTCTCTCTCTCTCTCTCTCTTTCTCTTTCTCGCTCTCTCTTCTTTTCTATCCTTTCCTTCAACTTTCATTTTCTATCAGATATGCCATCTCTACTAGAATTAAGTCCTGACCACCTCGTTTGGATCGTAAGGTCTGTGTGGCCAGTGTATCTATGTAAATCTATGTATATATATATATATATCTCTCTCTCTCTCTCTCTCTCTCTCTCTCTCTCTCTCTCTCTCTTACCAGTACTCGTCAGCACTAAAGGGTGTGAAGTCCTTATACCGCACCCAGGGAGCCGCATCCTCGTAGTTCCGACAATCCCCTGTGGCCGTACCCAAAGAGAAGGAAGGTAAAGCCGGTGTCACACGAGCGATTTTTTAGTCAATTTTTACGAGCCATTTTTGTCTGGCAGCTCCAATATTTAAGTTCCATATGAATCAAACCACCCAACATAATCTACCTTTGATTTAGTTTCCGATGGCAGTGCGAAAGAGCCTCAAAATAGTACGAGAACAAACTTGCTCATCGAAAATTGCCGGAAAATGCGCTCGTGTGACACCGGCTTATAGGTCATAGTGTGGTCAAGTTAAACCGCTGTCACACGAATGATTTTTCCGTCAATTTTCCATGAGCAAGTTTGTTCTCGTATTATATCTGGACTTTTTTCGCACTGGTATCGGTAACTAGAGTGAAGGTAGATTATGTTAGGCGGCTGAATTCTGATAGTGTCATTTTTTAAGCGTCCAGACCATAATTGCCCGTAAACATTGCTCGAAAAAGTGCTCGTGTGATACCGGCTTTATAAAGGTTAAGGGGAGGCAGACCATTTTTCTGGACCCCCTTCTCCCTAATGTTTAGCCCCACTAGTTTTGAGATTTTAAGGGGAGGCTGGCCGTTTGTTTGGTCTATTAATTAATGTATTCATATATTTTTTTAGTTTCCTCCCTAGACCTCCATCAAGCTTAGAAGAAGAAAAAAAACCTGGACCCCCTTTTAAGATAAATTTGTACATTTTTCGGTAGAAAAATGTTCCGGCCGAAGGCCGGTTCCTCTTAAAATTGCAGGCTCGCTATTGCTCGCCAGGAAATAATCGACACCTAAATGGTACGAAAGGTCTTAAAATTGACAACGAAATGGGGCGAAAGGTGTTAAAATCGCAAAAATAATGGGCCGAACGTCTTATAATCTCAAAACTAGCGTGGCTAAACATTAGGGGGAAGGGAGTCCTGAAAAACGGTCTGTCTCCCCTTACTTAACGGGTATATATACTGTATATGTTCGTTCTCTTTGCTTCTCTTTTCTTCTGTTCTCTATATCGGAGTGGGTGGTGGTAGACTCGTATATATAGTTGTTTGTTTGGGTGCTGGGTAGTGGTGGTGAATCAGTGGCATTTCAATATGTAAGTTGAAGACACATGTACATGGCTCGAGGGATCAAAATAAGAACATAAGAACGTAGGAAAATGGGAGTCTGTAGAAAGCCGATTGGCCCAAACAAGGCAGATCCCTCTCACACCTCTCACAAAATGTAGTTGAATTCGTGACCAAGACTGTACGCCGAGCTTATATATATATATATATATATATATATATATATATATATATATATATATAAAATTATATATATTTATTTACAGCAAGCTAATTTTGTACATTTTTCGATAGAAAAATTTCTCCGGCGAAGCCGGATTTCTCCATACAATGCTGGCTCGCTGTCGCTCGCCAGGAAGAAATTGACACCTAGTTGGGGATAAAAGTCTTAATTATAATGTAAAACTTGCAAAATAAACAAACCAAAACTTATACGAACGCAGTAAAAAGACAAAACAACTAATCAAAATCGCTATGTGGAAACAACGCTTATGTAAAACAATAATGTATAAATATAACAGTTGGCTGAATGGGGCCGAATGGATACAAGCCAGAGAAAGAGAGAAAAGGAGAGACAGTATGAATTTGACCTGTTTCCGTGTGACGCTCCTGTTCGGCCAAGGATGCAAAGATGGAGTAGGAGAGTTTGTCCAGCTCGGCCACGTTGGAGTTGCAGACGGTCACCGCAGGAAACTGTACCGGATCTACCTCCACTATCTGGTGGAGGTACAATACAGACTAAACACACGTAACAAAGCCACTCCCACAGCTTCCTCTCTCTCTCCAACCTCTTCCCTCTCTACACTCTTCAGAACAATACGAAAAGTAGAATGTAGATACGAGCAATACAGACTAAACGCACATACCACACATAACAAAGCCACTCCAACAGCTTCCTATCTCTCTCTCCAACACCCCTTCTCCCCTCTCAACACTCTTCAGAAAGATAGGAAAAGTAGAATGTACAGTAGATACGAGGTGCCGTTGTAGAGGCTCATCCCTCAATACTTCATCTGATCTGATCTGAAGTAGGTTGGTTATAGTCGGTTCATTATAAGTTGGCTAATAATCTTAACCACTAACCTCTTAAAAAATAAAAAAAAGGAAAAGTGGGGATTAGGCCTGGTAGATAGTATATAGATAGACTAACCTCTGTAACTTAAACACGACTAGAGTAACCAGGCTAATATCTATACCTTTTGGGAAGAGTTAGCCAGGGAATAGGTGTGAAAAATTACAGGCCGTTTGCTCCAGCCCTTTTTAAGAGTTACGTACCGAGGTTAGGAGTCACGCTTCCTGGCCTACTTATCATGAATGCAGCATAGTAGGTGAAGTGGTAGGTTGATTAAGGGAGCCCACCTCGTTTTTTTTGTTCTCTTTCTCTCCCTCTCTCTTTGGCTTGTATCCATTCGGCCCCATTCAGCCTACTGTTTTAAGACGTTTACCTCCATCCAGGAGTCAATATTTTCCTGGCGAGCGGTAGCGAGCCAGCATATATATATATATATATATGGTTGTTTTGACAGCAAGCTAAATTTGTACATTTGTCGATAGAAAAATTTCTCCGGCGAAGCCGGATTCCTCCATACAATGCTGGCTCGCTATCGCTCGCCAGGAAGAAATCGACACCTGGATGGGGATAAACGTATTAAAACAGTTGGCTGAATGGGGCCGAATGGATACAAGCCATGGAAAGAGAGGAAAGGAGAGAAAGATAAAAGAAAGCTGGTGATCGACCCCCCTTAATTATCAATATTCCAATTGCACCTAACACCATCTATACATCGATCCCTGGGGGTACAGTCGCGGAAAGGAGTATGTACAGTCGTGCTAATAAGTCATGTCTCGGCACCAAGTATATTTTGATCAATAATTGGTATCAGCAATATATGAGCTGCATGTCTTCATAATGAGTGAAATATAAAAACATGTTCCTACACTTAGCCACCCAATTCAACATCTGACAGACATTAATACTGCACAGAGCAAGCCAAACGTAATAAGTTAAATATACAAACATGTTCCTACACTTACCCACCCAATTCAACATCTGACAGACATTAATACAGCACAGAGCAAGCCAAACGTAATAAGTGAAATATACAAACATGTTCCTTCACTTGCCCACCCAATTCAACATCTGACAGACATTAATACAGTACAGAGCAAGCCAAACGTAATGACAGCTGGGACATGACTTATTAGCGCGACCGTACAATAAAAGTAACTCATGCTGCAGGCAAACTTAAGGGGGGATGGGCCGGTTTTCTGGACCACTTTCTCCCTCGTGTTTAGCCCCATTAGTTTTAAGATGTTAAGATGTTTGCCTCATTAGTTAGTCGATTTTAAGACCTTTCGCCCCTTTTCGTCATCAATATTTAGACCTTTCGTGCTATTTAGGTGTCGATTTTTTCCCTGGCGAACGATAGTGAGCCTGTAATGTTGGAAGAACCGGCCTTCGGCCGAGACATTTTTCTATCGAAAAATGTACACATTAATCTAGAAGGGGGATCTAATGGATGATTTTTTTAATGTTATGGAAATCTAGAGAGGAAACTAGAAAAATAATGAATACATGCAAAAATCGCCCAAAAAGTGAACCATCTCCCCTTAACCCTTTGAGTACCAGCGACATGCGTTTTATTTTATTCTAACTATATTTTGATGATATTATGCAGCTTAGGAATGATCTGTGGTAGTTGAAAGGGTTGGTTGAGATAGTTTGAAGACTTATTATTGCTAAAGGTCCTTCCTAAGCTGCATAACATCGTCTAATAGTTGCCAGAACACGATGAAAGGGACGTCCCTGGTACCGTATGGGTTAATGGGAGTGTTATTAGAATTAAAATACATTCTATCACTCTATGCTGGCTACCATTAGACGATTTGGCTCAGATTAGGAAGGCCTGGCAATTATCGTATGGCGTGGGTAAAGATGATGTGGGTGATGATCTATATGGCCAATTATGGAAGTGGCAAATATTAATGGTACTCTGTGATCGGGAAAGAAGATATATATATATACAGAGAGAGAGAGAGAGAGAGAGAGAGAGAGAGGTGTAACAGTGAGGGAGACTTGCAGAGTTAAATGAAAAGTTAGAGAGAGAGAGAGAGAGAGAGAGAGGTGTGTGTAACAGTGAGGGAGACTTCCAGAGTTAAATGAAAAGTGAGAGAGAGAGAGAGAGAGCGAGAGAGGTGTAACAGTGAGGGAGACTTGCAGAGTTAAATGAAAAGTTAGAGAGAGAGAGAGAGAGAGAGAGAGAGGTGTGTGTAACAGTGAGGGAGACTTCCAGAGTTAAATGAAAAGTTAGAGAGAGAGAGAGAGAGGTGTGTGTAACAGTGAGGGAGACTTCCAGAGTTAAATGAAAAGTTAGAGAGAGAGAGAGAGAGGTGTGTGTAACAGTGAGGGAGACTTCCAGAGTTAAATGAAAAGTTAGAGAGAGAGAGAGAGCGAGAGAGGTGTAACAGTGAGGGAGACTTGCAGAGTTAAATGAAAAGTTAGAGAGAGAGAGAGAGAGAGATGTTGTGTGTAACAGTGAGGGAGACTTCCAGAGTTAAATGAAAAGTGAGAGAGAGAGAGAGAGAGCGAGAGAGGTGTAACAGTGAGGGAGACTTGCAGAGTTAAATGAAAAGTTAGAGAGAGAGAGAGAGAGAGAGAGGTGTGTGTAACAGTGAGGGAGACTTCCAGAGTTAAATGAAAAGTTAGAGAGAGAGAGAGAGCGAGAGAGGTGTAACAGTGAGGGAGACTTGCAGAGTTAAATGAAAAGTTAGAGAGAGAGAGAGGTGTGTGTAACAGTGAGGGAGACTTGCAGAGTTAAATGAAAAGTTAGAGAGAGAGAGAGAGGTGTGTGTAACAGTGAGGGAGACTTCCAGAGTTAAATGAAAAGTTAGAGAGAGAGAGAGAGGTGTGTGTAACAGTGAGGGAGACTTCCAGAGTTAAATGAAAAGTTAGAGAGAGAGAGAGAGAGGTGTGTGTAACAGTGAGGGAGACTTCCAGAGTTAAATGAAAAGTTAGAGAGAGAGAGAGAGCGAGAGAGGTGTAACAGTGAGGGAGACTTGCAGAGTTAAATGAAAAGTTAGAGAGAGAGAGAGAGAGAGAGAGAGGTGTGTGTAACAGTGAGGGAGACTTCCAGAGTTAAATGAAAAGTGAGAGAGAGAGAGAGAGAGCGAGAGAGGTGTAACAGTGAGGGAGACTTGCAGAGTTAAATGAAAAGTTAGAGAGAGAGAGAGAGAGAGAGAGGTGTGTGTAACAGTGAGGGAGACTTCCAGAGTTAAATGAAAAGTTAGAGAGAGAGAGAGAGCGAGAGAGGTGTAACAGTGAGGGAGACTTGCAGAGTTAAATGAAAAGTTAGAGAGAGAGAGAGAGGTGTGTGTAACAGTGAGGGAGACTTCCAGAGTTAAATGAAAAGTTAGAGAGAGAGAGAGGTGTGTGTAACAGTGAGGGAGACTTCCAGAGTTAAATGAAAAGTTAGAGAGAGAGAGAGAGAGAGAGCGAGAGAGGTGTAACAGTGAGGGAGACTTGCAGAGTTAAATGAAAAGTTAGAGAGAGAGAGAGAGAGAGAGAGGTGTGTAACAGTGAGGGAGACTTCCAGAGTTAAATGAAAAGTGAGAGAGAGAGAGAGAGAGCGAGAGAGGTGTAACAGTGAGGGAGACTTGCAGAGTTAAATGAAAAGTTAGAGAGAGAGAGAGAGAGAGAGAGGTGTGTGTAACAGTGAGGGAGACTTCCAGAGTTAAATGAAAAGTTAGAGAGAGAGAGAGAGCGAGAGAGGTGTAACAGTGAGGGAGACTTGCAGAGTTAAATGAAAAGTTAGAGAGAGAGAGAGAGAGAGGTGTGTGTAACAGTGAGGGAGACTTCCAGAGTTAAATGAAAAGTGAGAGAGAGAGAGAGAGTATACCAACACACACATATGTAGACTCTATACCTCTCTAGTTCATTCATGATAAGTAGGCCAAACAATCTTGAACTCTATCTTCTGTAACTCAAAAAGGGCTAGAGCAAATGGGCTGTATATTCCCACAACTATTCCCTAACTGACTCTTCCCAAATGGTAGGAGTATTAGGTTAGTGGTCAGGAGGTTTGGTCTACTTGTAACGAGTTGACTGTAGTTTGGGTAAAAGTCGAATAGAAGTGTAAGATAAAGCGAGCAAGACAAAGAAGAAGAAGAAGGAGAAGAAGAGAGATACAATTATTATGGTATGTAGTATGTACTAATTTTCTCGAACTTATCTAGACCTACAACAGCCTCAAAATTACTACTGCTCCAACTACTACTACTATTGCTACTGTTAATACTTCTACTATGCTGCTGTTACTACTACTAGGCATGCTAATACTACTACTACTACTACTACTACTTCAGCTACTACTACTACTACTACTCACCTCAATTGAGACCTGCTTGGGGTAACTGTAGTAATGGTTAAAGCTGTCTCTAATCTGCAAGCTGAGAAACGCCAAGAAGCTCACGGAGATCATGGCCCACACCAGCCGCCTGAAAGTAGAGTTCTTATAGTTATCTGGTAGGGTTTATTAGGCTATTTTACCTTCACAGCTCTTTACACTTAACCAGCATTAAAATTCACCTGATCTTTTTAGTTATCTGGTAGTAGTCCATGAGCCAGGCCAGATATCGGTACCACCTGGGGTGACTAAACACGAATGGTACTAAAATGTTTATAGAGTGACTGTAAGTACATTAAGATATGATAGCCTTCTCGCACTGGTAGCTTAGTCTAATTTTTTTGATGCAATAGGGGCGCTACCCAAAAATAAAGATTTTTAGCGTGACGCTCGGCGTTTTCCTCATTTTCTTTAAAATCCATCACACAATCATCGCGAAACTTTGAACACCTATGTAGAATTATATTCTCTACCAGAGTTGTTCCTAGGTATTTTTCAAATTTCCTCATATTTCGGAATATACTCTATATTTTGGGTATTTTCCTCTAAATCTAGAATAAATCCTTAAATATGGGGAACTTTGAAAAATATAGTCTAACAGCTCTTGTAGCTTATTTGATTCTCTACAAGAATTATTCCGATGTGTATTTCAAGTTTCTCCATATTTAGGGGTTTATTTCATATTTGGGGATTTTTTGTTATATTTTGGGGATAATTTATTATTGGAAGGAGCAAACATATGTAGAGTGGTTTCCATGTAATGTGTTTGTTTGTTCATGGTTTAATGGTGATATTTTTTGCAGGTGTGTGTCGACTGTTTGACGGCAGGATGGAACCATCTGCGAGGAAGAGAGCACGGATCGACTGTATCATCCACTGCTCTGATGATGACAGCGATGCTCTGGTGTCACCACAGGATTTGGACTCCTGGAACACATTGCTCAGGGCTGCAGAAATCAGGCAGCATGATCCAGTCCTGGAAGCAGCCAAGGGCCTTGAAGAAGGAGGAATACCACACATACATTATCACCGTAAATGTCGTAGTCTCTTTACAATGAAGAAGTCACTGGATTCTATCCTTGCCAAGGGTGTCAAGATAGAATCAGCAAGCGTCGACCCAGGAGGAGGGCATCAAGGGATGCCCCTAGTACTAGCAGGGTGTATGCCAAAGTATGTATCTTCTGCGAGAAGTCAAGCAAGTACATAAAAACAACAAAGACAAGGGAGCCACTCATACAGTGTGTTGAGCTACGAGCAGATGAGAAGATTCGCAGAGCAGCAATAAGGAAACTCAACCAGAGAATCCTTGGTTTAGTTAGCAGAGACCTTGTTGCTGCAGAGGGTCACTACCACAAGTCGTGCTACAAACTCTTCACAAAAGATGATTTCCCAGCGGCCGCCAGGTCGGGTGCAGGTGAAAATCAGGAAGAAAGCGAGGAAGCACGCTACGAAGAGGTTGAGACAGAAGCCCTCGAGGAACTCTGCTTGTATATAAGGACCAAATTATTCCCCAACCCAGAGGTACTGCCTATGACAAACCTCACATCTAGGCTTGAGAGATCCATGATGTCCCGTGGTATTATCCAACTGAAACCAGCGACAAAGAAACATGTTCGCCGAAAGATTGAAACCGAGTTTGGAGAATCACTACGCTTTGTCCCAGATGAGAAAGGAAAGCTTCTAATCTATCCACGCAGCCTCTCAATGGACGACCTTGCCCGGCAAGCACACAAAATGGCAAAAGACCTGCAAGAAGCAAGAGCAGCTAACTCTGAAGATGTCTTAACCAAAGCAGGAATGCAGCTGAGGAATGAGATCAATAAACAAGATGTGAGTCAGCCATGGCCTCCCGATACAGATCAGAATGTCATTCCTGCAGCAGTCACTCAATTCCTGCACACCCTGCTGACAGGAGAGTGTGAGTGTGAAACTCCCTCTGAAAGAGCTCAACGTCTTGCCACTTCCTTTGGCAGTGACTTGGTCTTTGCTGTTACCAGTGGCAAGACAAAACCACCCAAGCACGTACTGCTGACCAATGCTGTAAAGTCTTTGACAGGAAACACAGAACTGATCCGAACTCTGAATCGTCTTGGTCACTGTGTGTCTTACTCAATGTTTGAGGAGATCGATACAGCCCTTTGTATCCAGAAGCTGGAATGCTCAAAGGATGACATTCCACTGCCAGCAAACATCTACCCTGGTGTGTTCACAACCCTGGCCTGGGATAACATTGACCGACTTGAAGAGACCCTAAGTGGAGCAGGTACTTCTCATAGAGTCAATGGCATTGCTGTCCAGTCCAAGGTTGCAGGCTCTGTGCCAGAGAAAGTCCTGCCAGAGATTACCAAGTCCAAGATAAGAAGCATCACTCAGACATCATCAATGCTGCCAATATACAATGTTGGGCGGCGGGCAGGGCCACCTAGGATTGAGACTGCGTATGTCGACACTACCAAGGAAGTCCAGGATTCAAAGACAAAGAACCATATCTGGCTTCTTACTCGAATGTCAGACCATGAGGACCAGTCCATCAGCAGTTGGACTGGGTTCAACATCAAAATGCGCAGAGACATTGCAGTGGTGAGGCTTGCATGGAAAGGCTTCCTTTCATGGCTAGAAGAAAACCATTCAAGGGACATACACCATCTAGATGAAACACTGAAGGACATCAACAGCTTTCACAGCAATGTGTCTCAGGGACTCTTTCAAGAGCTGATGGAGAGTGAATCATGCACACATATCATGAAGCTTTTCCAAGTTTATCTTGAGACCCTCAGAGATGAACACAACCTCTCAGCATTCTGGATGTCATACCTGGACATGGTTGAGATCATGCTGGACTTAATTCGAGCCTCCAGAGAAGGCAACTGGATGCTCCACCTAGGAGCAATCCGACAGATGATACCGTGGTGTTTTGCCTATGACAAAGTGAACTATGCCCGGTTCCTAACCTACTACTATGCCTTGATGTCTCGACTGCCCATTGAACACCCAGAGGTCCATGAACACTTCATGCAAGGTGGCTTTTCGGTCCAGATCGGTAGCAAGAATCCCTTTGGACGGATCCCTGTGGACCAGACAATCGAAGAGACGATCAACAAAGACACCCAGACACCAGGGGGCACAAAAGGCTTCAGCCTGAAAGGCGGAGCTGTCGCCAGGTACTACCTGACATCGGAGTATCGCAGCAGGTACTTAAGGCAGCTCAGGACTATGGTAGTAGGCCAAAAGTATACTGACTTCAGCCACCCAGACCTACAGATGCCCAGGATTAGAAGAGATGAGGCCGATGTCCAATCTTTAGTTCAACTGATGGAGACCAGCTGGTTGAACCCCTTCAACGCAGAGCAAGAAGATCTTGTCAGTTTGTCAACTGCGACTATGGCACCACCAGAAGTTGTCAAAGACCTTCTAGGGGCCTACAGAATAGGAGAGGATGCATATCAAGCCTTCAAGGAAGAGCGCCTGGAGATCGATACGCCAACTATACAGTTTCATGACACGATGACGAAGACGAAACTGAGAACGTTCACTAACATCAGAATGAAGCCACGCTCACAAGACCATGCCAAGGAGGTTATCTTAAAGGCTGACAGGAACCTATTTGGCCAGATGATCCTTGTTGCCGAGAACAGAAAGCTCAAAATGAGTGATGTCTTGGCTCATCCCCTGGGGCCTTTGCCTTGGGCACTTGCCAGCGGTGATGGGTCTCTCCGCAAGACCAACAAGGCTGCCCTCGCAAAGGAGTTAGAGAGGAATGTTTCTCCTGCAGAAGTGATACCCGAGCCCTCTGCTACCATAATTGATGGGATGAGCCTGGTCCACAAACTGAAGGGAAACGACAAAACTTTTTCACAGCTTGCAGGTACAGCACTGAGTCACGCTGTTCATGAAGGTGCTAAGAGCAGGCGCATTGATGTTGTGTTTGATATCTACAAGGAGACATCCATCAAGGATGCAGAACGAGCCAAAAGAAGTGCAGGCACAGGAATTCATTTCAAGAACATTCAACCTGGGCACAACATCCAGCAGTGGAGAAAGTTACTCGGTAGTTCCTCCAACAAGGCAAGTCTTATCAAGTTCTTGGTAGAAGAATGGAAGGCACCACAGCACAGGGAGAAGCTCAAGGACAAGGAGCTGTATGTCACATGTGAGCAGCGCTGCTTCAAGATCACCAAAGAGCAGTGGGAAGAGGCTCCTGAGGTTAAGTCAACTCAAGAAGAAGCAGACACACGCCTTCTTCTCCATGCACTTCATGCAGCAGAATCTGGGAACAAGTCTGTCATCATCACTGCAGAAGATACAGACGTCATGGTGTTGTGTCTTGGCATGTGCCACAAGATCCCATCCCATCTGTTCCAGAAGTGCGGGACGAAGAACCGGACAAGATTCCTGGATATCACCACACTGAGCCGCACACTGGGAGGCAGCGTGTGTGATTCATTGATTGGTATGCATGCCTTTACAGGCTGTGATACCGTCAGTGCATTCGCTGGCCGAGGGAAGATGACGACACTCAAGCAGGTGAAGATGGACAAGACATACCAGCATGCTTTTCACGAACTTGGACGCTCATGGGAAGTGTCTCCTGAACTCTTTGAGAAGCTACAGGAAATCACCTGCCACATGTACCTACCATCTACCCACACAACTAAGGTAAACAAGCTTCGGTATGAGCTGTTCTGTGCAAGACGTGGAGAGGTAGAGTCAAGTCAACTCCCTCCTTGTGAGGACTGCCTCTTCATGCATGCACTGCGTGCAAACTACCAGGCTGCGATCTGGAGGAGAAGTCTTCAGAGCCAGCCATTTGTTGCGAACCCAACAGACTGCGGTTGGATGACAGATGAGGACGGTAAGCTTGCCGTCAACTGGATGCGAGGCTCACCAGCACCAGATGCTGTTATGCAGCTACTGTCTTGCAAGTGTGTGCGGTCATGCGAACTCCCTAAGTGTACTTGCCTCAGCAATGGTCTAAAATGCACGGACATGTGCAGGTTACAGACATGTCAGAACAAGGCTATTGAAGAAGAGCCGGTGGCACAACAGTCAGATTCCGAGTCTGACGTAGATGATATTTAGGAGTAGTAATTTGCCATAATAGTATGTACAAGCCCATGGCATGCTTAGTGTGTATTTACAGGACTTGTATTAAATGTGACAATTACTATATGCATTTTGTTGACATTTAGGCATTCCTGTCCCCAAATTTGACATTTTAAAAAAATTCGGAATTTTCGGTAGGGTATGTCTATTCAAGAAGTGATAACGACCATTAAGCTACCAATGTGCAAGGGCTATCATATCAAAACATAAACTAGAGACATGTAGCAAGCTAAAAACACCTAAGAGAATTAGTCACCCCGGGTGGTACCGATATCCCAAAATTCGGGTCTTGGCTCATGGACTATAGGGCTTATTGGGCTATATCACCTTCACAGCTCTTTAACCTTAACCAGCATTAACATTCACCCGATCCTTATAGTTATCTGGTAGGGCTTATTAGGCTGTATCACCTTCACAAAATTTTAACTTTAACCAGTATTAACATTCACCTGATCCTTATAGCTTTTTAGTAGGTCTTATTGGGCTGTATCACTTTCACAGTTCTTTACCATTAACCAGCATTAACATTCACCTGATCCTTATAGCTATCTGGTAGGGCTTATTGGGCTGTATCACATTCACACACCTTTAACATTAACCAGCATTAACATTCACCTGATCCTTATAGTTATCTGGTAGGGCTTATTAGGCTGTATCACCTTCACAACATTTTAACTTTAACCAGCATTAACATTCACCTGATCCTTATAGCTTTGTGTTAGGTCTTATTGGGCTGTATCACCTTCACATCTCTTTGCCATTAACATTCACCTTATCCTTATAAGTATCTGGTAAGTCTTATTGGGCTATATCACTTTCACAGATCTTTACCATTAGCAATCACCTGATCCTCATAGTTATCTGGTAGGGTTTATTGGACTACTTCACCTTCACAGCTGGTCATACCTGAGAATGCCCTTGCTGTTGACGATTCTAGGGATGGCGTGACCGCTGAAGAAGTTGGCGAAGAACTCCTGGATGAGGGCCTTCAGGGTGTCCGAGTCCAAGGGGGGCTCCATCGGCTCTTCTTCGTAGAGTTCTTCAGCTGCATAGAGACCAGTTGGAGGTCCTCTAGGGGGGTCACTCTTCCTGCTGGTTGAGCGGAAGGAAGGAAGGAAGGAAGGGGTATAACTTAAGGGGAGGCAGACCGTTTTTCTGGATCCCCTTCTCCCTAATGCATAGCCCCACTAGTTTTGAGATTATAAGACGTTCGGCCCATTAGTTTGGCCATTTTAACACCTTTCGCCCCATTTCGTTGTCAATTTTTAGACCTTTCGTGCCAATTAGATGTCGATTATTTCCTGGCGAGCGAAAGCGAGCCTGCAATTTTAAGAGGAATCGGCCTTCGGCCGGGACATTTTTCTACCGAAAAATGTACAGATTTATCTTGAAAGGGGATGTGGGGGATAATATGGTCAAAAGTTATCTCTTACCACACCAATCAAAATAGAAAACAAATAAAAATAAAGTATGAGATAGCCTACCTTATGGCATGAACTATAGGAGCAGATGAGGTTTGTTTAGTAGCCTAGTCTTACCCACGATAGCCTATCTCTCATGATACCCTAACTAAATATTGTATAAATGGCCATGCATATCAATGACTTAGCTATAACTAGGGTCCTGGTGTAGTTCAGAGGATTCCGGCTTCGGTACCTAAGGGTTAAAGGGTCAGGAGTCCGGGCCGGGCGTGGAGATTGTTGCTGGAGAGGTCACAGAACGCGCCCTGTTTGTTTAAAGGTTCAATGGCGTCTGATCGGAACTTCAATTTCCGACTCTTAAATAAATTATATACTAATTCGTTACCAAGGGTTCATTCCCTTTTCACTTTATCATATAAATGAAAAATAAAAATTTAATTATATAAATACTAATATAAATATCGTTTCACAACGATTCAGTAAACATAATATCTAGAGGTTGAGATTACCACTACAAATTGTGGACATCGTCTGCGATCGCGGGAGTTTCAAAACTGATCCCTAATACAGTACCTCTAAGTTTTAACAAGGTTTTATAACTAAATTAACTTGGCCAAGGTAATCTTCTAGTTCTAAATTACTTAATATTAATTATCCTTTACAATATTTACAATCACCAGGTTCTGGCAGGAAATGGTTCACTCTAATGAGGTTACCCTATTAGTCCAGTAAAGATACGGCAGAATGGGGGGTCAACCCACCACTAATTGGAATAGTTTTCTGATTGTTGCATATGAAACTACTTTATGAGGAGGATAACATATCAAAAGTCTAAGAAAATCAAACTATGGGAACATATTTTAAAATTGTGTTAAGGACACATATACCCTCGGACAACAACAAAATTCAATTTTCTTTGCTTTATGAGATGCATACTGCGACTACGGAACACTTATTCTTTATGAAATATGGTTAAATGCATCAATGCATCATGCGACAAGTGTTCAATGCATCATCACTGAGTTCCTCTAATTGTAATGTTGACATATTTGCACAGATTCCACGACACTGTCCACATGCAATAGTGCAGTCAAGTCCATTCTTGCGACATGTACATCGCAGAGTTTGACAGCCAGTCTTACAGCTGCATCTGATGACCTCAAGGAGTTCTTGAGGAGCGGGATCTCTACTTGTTGTCAACGGGTACATTCTTCCATCGACCACCTTCCACCCCCAGTCTTCTGGATGCAGAGTATTCACACCACACCACACCTGAACCTGATAGTAAACTCGGAGGCTGTGATTTCTCAGAGATGCAGAGGTCGGAGGTAGTGCATGAGGCTGTACACTTAAGGTACTGGATGTTGTCTTTTGACAGAAACGTCTGTACCGCAGCTCATCAATGGTTTCCCCTTCGAGACCACTGTACAATGACACAACTGCAATTTCTCCAGCAGTAATGATGTTCTCTTTTGTCATGTCTGGTTTCATGAAAAGTTGTGCTTGTTTGCAGAAGACAGCATTTTTCATGCGTGTCAGAGCAAGTTGCTTTCCAAGACCATGGACTCTCGATGTAGTATCACATCCAAGGACAGCGTGTATGAAGAGTATGTTGTCACAGACTGCGCTGCCAAGGGCTGCCCTTGTCGTTTTAATGTTCCATGTTCTTGGTCTCTTCTTTGAGTGTGATTTTGGCTCTGGTTTGAAGAAGAGTTTGTGCGATGTATTCTTGCCATGATAGCAGAGAAGTACAAGTAGATCAGTGTCGTCTCCAACCAGTATGCTGTCACACCTAGCTGCAGATTCCACTCTTTGCAGAACCTCGTTGCTCTCTATGTCTTGGGCAGTTGTTTTCCCAGCTAGTAGCTCCTCCATCAGAGTTCCTAAAGTCTGGAGATCACTGTGCAATTCAAGTTTGTCTTCTTGGTTGTCGATATGGGTGTCAGGATTTTCACTACTTGAACTATCTTCACAGGGCTGCATCTCAACTCCTTTGGTTTCATCCGTCAAAGAAGTTACATCAACTTGATATGCTCTAGCTGTCAGGAGAGTGTTGAGGGCTGAATCGACTAAGAGATGACCTCGCATTGCTCTTGCTACAGCTTTACCAGACAGCATGTGACCGACTGAGTTCGGGGCATAGACCACTTCAAGCACTTCCTGAAGTCCAGATCCAGACATTAAATGTCCAATGGAACCCAAGAAGCTCATTTGGGCATGAAACGCTCCGAGACGCACAATTGATCGGACGTCGCTGTTTGGTGGTTCACTTTCTACAATGGTGTGTGCCTTCCACCAGAGAGGCTGATCAAATGTGATTACGGGGGTGGTATTGTACCGCTTTGCATGCGATGAAACAAATACTAGTGTCGAGTATATACAGGAAAGGTCATTTGGATTCATGTCTATCATGGGAAAAAATACTACCGAGGCTTTCCCTGGATGGTTTCCATCTGCAATCATTTGCATGTATCCATTCCATAGAGGTCTTGATATTTGAACTGTCGGTGATACTTTCCACAGAAAGTCGGATTGGAGATATGGCTCTTTCACATCTGGTTTCTCCAAGACTTCGTAAGACATGTTGTACATTGCTTCTCTCTCTGATGGATATGGGTGAATGTTTATCTTTCTGAGGGCAACTACATCTTTCAAAGGGATGTCCTTTCTAGGAATGTTTCTTTCAGCTTTCAGATAGGGTGCTACAGCTGCGATTATACCCATTCCATGAAACGTGTTCTTGCCATCTAGAGTGGCAATGTCATGGTCTGCATTGTCTCCCATGTACTGATGGAAATGTTCTGGAAAGTACTCAGGAAAGCTAGTCCCTTGGGCAGCTGCAGAACTGTGCTGGAACTTCTGTACTTCTGCATAAGAACAACAGAAACCATGTGCATGCAAGGAATCGATCAGGAATCTGGAATCAAAACTATTGTGCATCTGGATTCCCAGACCGATTTGTAGAGGAGCCATGAGTGCTCTTGGACGAGTTGCTTGCATGATGGCTTGACCTATCGATGCTATCTTCTGCGACTTGTAGCCCACGAAGAGCTCTGTAAGGAAGGTCTGTAACGAGTCAGGGACGAAACTCAGGTTATCTTGGATGGATGCCATGGCACTTGTTGCTGGATAGACATCTCTCGACTGGTTAATTTCTTTGATGTAATTTTTTATCAGTTTAGCTGCTGTTTTGATTATATCTTTGTGTTTGTCACAATCTTCTTGTTGTGACCTCAAGTGAAAATCGTGCAATATTCGAGAAACAGTGCTTTTCAGAGTGACAACATTAGACTTCCCATCAATTTCTGTGATGACAATCTGGTCTCCAAAGTGTTTCTTCAATTCATTCTTCATGTGAGTGTATCCATAGGCAACGCTCTTATCATCACAGTATTCTTTCATTTTTTCAATTAAGTCTGTTATGGTTTTCTGTTCATCATCATTTTCCTCTAAGTATTCTGTAGCTTTCAAGAAGGCTTGTCTTGCTGTTCCCTGCTTTGGTCTTCCAGCACGCTCACTCCTTTTAACCCGCTTGAATGGTTTTCCATCACTGCTTTGAAATATTTGGGGAATCTGCTTCCCTGTCCTGAAGTTGGTTGAACAAAGGTTATGATATAGTGCATCGGCAGCATGGAGGTCATTAACAAATAATACACGATCTCTGACGACGTCTACCCAAGGACCCTCATACTCCTCACATGCTTTGAGAATCATTTTCTGCATGTTGATGGATCGAACTGGAATGAGTTTTCGGGCATCCTGTCGACCACCTGAACTATCTCCACAGCCACAAAATATACAATGTTCTTTGTAGACGAATACTGGTTTCGAAGATCGGAGGCTAGCAGAAGATTGATGAAAATCTGCCTCATTGGCTGATCTTTTTTTGTCTCATTCAATAGCATGGGGGTTTGTGAAATCCTTGCGACATTTGATATGAACTGTCTGACCAACAGATACGGACAAAGTATCCTGACGTAGCGTACAGGCCCTCACGATACTGTCACATCCTTTCTGAGTTAATGTCACCGTCTGTTGACCATCAGCGAGAGGTTGCTCACAAAACACACACTTATCCATGATAGCTAGTCATAGATCTGAAATGAAAAGAAAAGTCACATTTATATTTTATATAACCAAGGTGACAAACATCAACATGTAGTTAATCTTTGAAACAGCTGTACAAATATTGCTGCAATATAAAATGAAACGATGAGATAGACAAGTAGAGAACCACGATTTGTCATTAATGAAAAGTTGCTGACTCAGCATTTTAGAAAATGCCTTTGCAAAACAATGTTCCCACAAATAGATTTTCCTAGACTTTTAGTATGTTATTCCTATACTAACACACACTAAAATAAAACAGAGAGAAAAACTATTCCAATTAGTGGTGGGTATATCCATATCTTTACTGGACTACTATTGGAAGGCTGTTGCCAACACTACCAAGATACCCGTGTAGTCAATTTATTTCTCACAGGGGGTCTAGGGTTTTTTTCTAAGCTTGATGGAGGTCTAACGTGGAAACTAAAAGTACTTGAATACATGAATTAATAGACCAAACAAACTGCCAGTCTCCCCTTAATCCCTGATTTTGCTCCATGTAAATTGGAAGTTTGAAAAATTGGGTGTAGTCGGGACCAAAATCGTGTAGTTCACCGACTGATCCCAATTTCACAATCTTTCCTTTTTTTTTGGGGGGGGGGGGCAATATCGGGTTTTCAGGTTTTAAGGCGCTCGTTCCATTAGTTTGGCAATTTTGAGACCTTACACCTCATTTTCTTGTCAACATTAGCACCTTTCGTGCCCTCCAGGTGTCGATTTTTTCCTGGCGAGCGAAAGCGAGCCTCTAATTTTAGAAGGAACCGGCCTTTGGCCGGGAAATTTTTCTACCGAGAAATGTACAAATTTATCTTGAAAGGAGGTCTAGGGGGGGTTTTTCTAAGCTTGATGGAGGTCTAGCGAGGAAACTAAAAAATAAATAAATTATATAAATATATAGACCAAAAACCAAGCACTTACCTCCAAGGCCGCTCATGTTGGTGGCAGTTACAGAGGTTGGTCCAGCCGGTGTTGTTACCTCTCCCCGCACTCCAACCCCTGGGGAGTTTGTAACATAGTCTATATTTAGTCTAATGAAAGCAGTAATAATTAACCCTTTGAAGCTCTGACGCGTTTTAGCAGTTTATTTTGGCTATCATTAGACGATTTTATGCAGCTTAGGAAGTATCTGTGGGTATTAAAAGGGTAAATACTATCTCAATCAACCCTTTGACTTCCATATACCGTTACTAATCTGAATAAAATCGTCTAGTAGTAGCCAGAAACAGAAGAGAAACGCATATTGGAGCTTGAGAGGGTTAAGGTTGAAAGCAACGTTGTCCAGAGTTCAAGCTGTCTTGCATGCGGAGTATTGTGTTGGATGAAAAAGAGAAAAATCAAACATGGGGAATTCTGCTTAACCCTTTCAAGATCCAATACGCATTTCTTTTTCTGATTTCTGGTCATTATTAGACGGTTTTATTCAGATTAGTAAGGGTATATGGAAGTCAAAGGGTTGATTGAGATCGTCTTTACCCTTTTAATACCCAAAGGCCTTCCTAAGCTGCATAAAAACGTCTAATAATAGCCAAAAAATAAACTGCTAAAACGCGTTAGAGCTTCAAGGGGTTAATTAGCAATGATAGGACGTCTGCTGTGCCGGTTATCAGAATAGTGAAGGTAGCGGCCACAAAATTCAATATATCTTTATAATTTTTGAATCGGGTGAAACACTCCGAAAGACTCCTGTGTGGATGCATCTACCAATGCCCTACAAATGTTTTGGACAAAAGTTTTGCCCTCCATGTCAGGTGGCCATCTTGGAAAAAACTCAATTTCACTTAATATTCCTAATCTTAAAAACTACATGGATAATCAACACCATTTTTAAGTAGTTGTCTGGCTCATAATTCAAATTGTCTTGGTACCAAATGCATACAAATTGGCGGAATCGCTTAGCCGCAATATTGAACAAAACTGCAAAACAATTTTTAATTTTAAAAAGTAGAGGTGTAACTTCTAATTACAATACTACAAAGCTTCAAATTATCCTACTTGACAAATCCATACAATAGCAGTTTATAATTATTCCCTCTTTCAAAGATATCATGGCATAGCAAAGAAATATACAGTAGAGTGAACTTCCTCATAGTGGCACCAGCATACTCCCTCCCTCCCTCCCACCCTACACCACCTCACTCACTCACCGTCAAATTTAAATGACTGAATACTAAACCAAATACTGACTTGGAAAAAAGCAAATGTATATACTTGGAGAAGGCCTATGATAGAGTGGATAGAGAAGGTATTTGGAAAGTACTTAGAATATACAGAGTAGATGGCAAGTTGCTGAAAGCAGTGGAGAGCATGTATGAGGGTGCAAAGGCGGCAGTACGTGTAGAGAATGGCAAGAGCGAGTTCTTTGACCTGAATGTTGGGTTGAAACAGGGATGTGTGATGTCCCCATGGTTGTTTACTGTATATATGGATGGAGTCATGAAAGAAATACTAGGAAGAGCAGTGGATGTTGGTATATCGCTGATAAGGGAGGGAAATGAGTGGAAGCTGCCTATACTGCTGTTTGTGGATGATACAGTTCTGATGAGCGATAATGAATGGGAGGTGCAGGGTCTGGTAAATGAGTTTGGAACAGTGTGCGAAAAACGGAATTTGAAGGTAAATGCCGGAAGAGCAAGGTTATGGTCTTCGAAAGGGGTGAAGTCAGATAGTGTGAGGTGAAGTTGAACGGTCAGGCTATGGAGATCGTCAGCTCTTTTAAGTATCTGGGCAGTGTGTTGAGTAAAGATGGGACTATGGATGAAGTGCGGGAGAGGGTACAAACAACAGGGGAAGAGGGTTGTAGGAACGCTGAAAGCAGTAACAAAAAATAGGGTGGTCAGTATGGAAGTGAAGAAGTCCTTGCATGACAGTGTGGTAATCCCGACACAGACTTACGGAAGCGAAGCATGGACGTTTGAGAAGAGGCTCAGACCAAGAGTGAGATGGGTGGAAATGGGTTACTTGAGAAGTGCGTGCGGAGTTACATGGAGGGATAGACAGACGGATGAGGAAGTAAGAAGGAGGTGTGGTGTAGAAGTAGATGTGCTGGAAAGTGTGAAAAGGAACACTTTAAGATGGTTCGGCCATATGGAACGTATGGGAAGCGAGAGAATGACTAAGAAGGTGTACAAGAGCGAGGTGGAAGGACAGAGAGGGAGAAGTAGACCGAAAGAGAGGTGGAAGGATGGAGTGAGGAAGTATATGGATGAAGGCGGTGCTGGTTGGGAGGAAGGGCGTCGACTGACTGAGGACAGAGGTACATGGGGGCGGTTCGTTCACGGCCACCCCTTCGGGGATCACAGCGTCAGGCAATAGATAGATAGATAGAGATAGATATACAGTAGAACATTTTTTACTTAGAATTGCATAATCTTTCAATACTGGAAGCATCTGACATAACTTGTGGGACACCCTGTGTATATATTATATATATATGTATATATATTTGTTTTCTATGTGAATGAGGGAGACAAAAGGCATAACTGCCTGCAGCGATTGCCTCCCCCAGAGTTGAAAGAGTGACAAGGTCAAAATCAAGGGACGTTCGAGCTAAAATGCCTGGACAAACGGAGTTTGAAGCAATTTAAGTCATAAGAAGAGGGAAAGACTGATTCTGGGAGAGAGTTCCAGAGCTCAGCAGTTGGGTTGGAGAGCTGCACAGAGTAGGGGTGGGATTGTGTTGCAAGACTCGTACTTCGTACCCTACGCAGAGGAAGTGGTATACAATGGGAAAGCTTCGAGGAACACTGATTATTGTAGTAGCGATAGAATAGCAGGAGAGATGCAACATTGCGGCGAAGAGAGAGAGATTGCAGAGAGTTGGTGAGTGGACGGGAGTTAATGATACGAAAGGCTTTCCTTTCTATTTTGTCTAGGAGTGCAGTGTGAGAGGATCCTCCCCACACATGTGAACAATGCTCAATACAAGGATGCACTGTGCCCCTGTACAGAGCAAGAAGCTGCGCAGGGGTAAAGAACCCCTTGAGGTGGTTGAGCACACCCAGCTTCTGGGAGGCTGCCTTAGAAAGGCTGGTAATATGGTCCTTCCAAGTGAGAGCAGAAGAAAAAGAGACACCGAGAATATTGAGAGAAGATGAAGGATTGATTTTTGTATTGTTGAAGAATAAGGGATAGTCCTCTGGAGGTTCCGAACGGGTAGTAAGATGGAGAAATTGGGTTTTGGAAACATTAAATGCAACAAGGTTTTCTCTACCCCATTTGGAAATAGTAGCTAGATCAGAAGATAAGTGTTCTATGGCTTCATTACGTTTGTTTTTGAGGGACTCCTGGCTGGGGCGTTCTGGAAAACTAATTGAGTAGTGTAAGGAGAGTCGTCTGCATATAATGGATGGGACTGGATGTACAGTTGAGAAGATCATTTATGAAAATTAGAAAGAGAATTGGAGATAGGACAGAACCCTGAAGAACACCGGAGTTGATAGGATGAGGAAGTGAGCGATGGCCGTCCACAACCGCAGCTATGGAACGGCCGGAAAGGAAATTAGAGACAAAGGCACAGATGGAGGGATAGAAACCGAAGGAGGGTAGTTTAGAAATTAAAGATTTGTGCCAGACTATATATACAGTATATATATAATATACTGTATATATATATATACCGGGTATATATATATATTATTATTATTTTTTTTTATTTATTTTTTTTCTATGTGAGTGAGGGAGGCAAAAGGCAGAACTGCCTATAGCGAGTGCCACCCCCAACGTTGAAGGAGTGACAGGGCCAAAATCAAGGGACGTTTGAGCCAAAATGCCTGGACACACAGAGTTTGAAGCAATTTAAGTCATAGGAAGAGGGAAAGACTGATTCTGGAAGAGAGTTCCAGAGCTCAGCTGTTGAATAGAAGAAAGACTGAGAGTAACGTTTCACTCTTGGGTTGGAGAGTTGCACAGAGTAGGGGTGGGATTGTGTTGCAAGGCGGGTACCACGTGCCCTACGCAAAGGAGGTGGTATACACTGGGAAAGCTCTGAGGAACACTGATTATTATAGTAGCGATAGAATAGCGAGAGAGATGCAACGTTGCGGCGAAGAGAGAGAGATTGCAGAGAGTTGGTGAGTGGACGGGAGTTAATGATACGAAAGGCCTTTGTTACGATCCAGGTTCTAAAAGACACAGGGCTCTTCAACATTGGACCAGATAATGGCAAAAAGCAACAACGGTAACACTAGTTCCAACCCCTGCCTTAAACACTGGAAAACAAAACACCATTACCGCCCAGAGTCGTGCCTGGACAACGAGGTATCCTATGACTCGGTAACTGGTGCACACACACTAGGCTGACGCTCAATGAAACAGCCTATTCTCAAACAGTAAAAGATTACTCGATTATGTTACACAAAGAAAAGATAGTTAACGTGATTAATTAACGTTACGGTAGATACTCAAATAACTGGCACTCCTGTATTAAAGAAAGTGCAATGCTAGTCCTGCAACATCAACTGGAAACTTCTGAAATAAGTCTGATGCTGGGAAGATGTTCGTAAAGAATCTTGAACAATTATAATGCAGAATACGGGTCACAATAAATGCTAAGACATATAGTAATAATGGGCAGGCGAATAATAAAGACTGCGCAAAGATAGTAATGCTCGACAACTAAAGAAATGCTTTGTGACACAACGCAACAGCCTACTCGGGTTGTGCAACTGAACAACAACCTCGGCTCAAAAGCGCAGTGAATAATAATGCTGCATACATATAATAATGGGGCTTATCTCTATCCAGTGTCTGCTCAGTTAATAAAGTCTAGCTGGGGTATCAAGGCAGGGCAACAATGGGCGAGCATGCGGTTCGTAGCCTAACGATGTCCAAGGGTGGTATAATGAAGATTACGTTATATGAAGGGGATGCTCTCTTGATAAATCTAGGTCTCTAGTACCTAGCTCTATCCTGGCGATCCCTCAGAAGTCAACACAAAGAGGCAGCACTATGTTGTGAGGGATAGGCTATGGCCCTCTCACACCACAGCGCTGTGCTCGCAAAGTAAACCAACCCGAAGACAACTTAGGCTCCCACAGTACCTGTCGATGTCATGCAGAGCTTAGCTAACACTGCACACATCGGAGACAATGACACAGTAACCTTACCCCCAGTCTAGCTTTAGATAACCAAGCAGAATCACTCAACACCTTGCAAGGGAGACATATACCGGTCTACAAACTTCCCGAGAGAGGACACATACGGAAAAATCCGTCTCTCTAAACCTCAATAAAGCATAATACCTCCTTAACCTAATACATGGAAATATCTGAGAGCTTCACGTACAATACGACTGGTCGACGGTGAACGTCTATGCTGAAACCAGAAGGGATGTTGAGTTTAATAAAGATTAGAGAATGAGAAAGGAGAAGTCGAGAGAGAGAAATAGTATGCAAAGTCGCGAGTATGGGGGACAGAATTGCAAAGGATGTAGGCGATACGCGTGTCAGGCAAGCTCTGAGCTGGTAAAAAACACGAGGCCGCGACGGGAAGGGACTAGTTGACCACCCGGCCGCCAACACCGTCAGCGCCCAAGCGAGCCGTTTCATAGCTCACCTCGCTGCCGGGTGTACTTCCTCACACTCTCTCGCTCGCCTCCCACACAAGCAACATTTATATTATAGCGAATATAAAATATAAGACGCGGCCACAGACCAAAACAAAGACCATTTCTAGACTGTCTGTGGCAACACGACACTAAGGAAATAAAGCAGATCATTCTAGGACAACTGTAGCCTATCCCCCCATCCTGGCGAGCGCTAGCGAGCTGCAATGCCCCACGCAACCATTCTGCTAACACCGGGAGGCGTCACACCTTCCTATCAATTTTGTCTAGGAGAGCGGTGTGAGAGGAACCTCCCCACACATGTGAACAATACTCAATACATGGACGCACTATGCCCCTGTACAGAGCAACATACAGTATATATATGTATATTGTATAAGTGTGTATATATACTGTGTATATATATATATATATATATATATATATATATATATATATATATATATATATATTATATTGTTAGTTTAATATTTAATTTCAGCCTTGAAGCTGAAGATTTTTGTTCTTTGCCTTAGTAGGTACAATGCTTATTCTACCTTAACTACGAGGTCACATGCGACTTTTGGCGACCATGCGATGCTGGAGTTTCAAGCAAAGCACATACCCAGATGCACATTGTATGGGTGAAACTACGAGTGGCTTAAGGCGGGGGTTGGGATTCCCTGCTCCCTCATGTTTAATTCCTTTAGTTTGGTGATTTTAAGACCTGTGCCATTTAGATGTACATTTTATTCCTGGCGAGCGATAGAGAGCCTGTAATTTAGCAGGAACTGGCTTTTGGCCGGGACATTGTTCTACCGGAAAATGTAAACAAAATTCTGGAAGTTGGGGTCTTGAGAGTATTTTTTAAAGCTTGATGGAGGTCTTGGGAGGAAACTAAATATAATAGATAAGTAAGTAAATAAACGAAGAAATATATACAAATCTCCCCTTAAAGTGATAGCAACTTGGCTAGTGTGTGTGTGTGTGTGTGTGTGTGTGTGTGTGTGTGTGTGTGTGTGTATGTGTGTGCTTACTCTCTAGTTGTACTTACTCTAGTTGTATTGCGGGAGTGAGCATGCTCGTTATTTCCCGCCTCCTATATGTGTAGGTGTTATATGTATCGTTGGAATGGCTGTGGATGTGTGTGTAGTCTGTATTTTTAGCCAATTGGCGACATCGGAAACGAAGGCTTAGGGTGGATCTGTATGGTACCATTCTCACTATAGACGGTACCGTCTCGCCCGAAGGCTTAGGTAGCCATCAGCTTACGTGAACCATATGATACCCATCTCGCCTTGTACCATTTTTGCCAACCCCAGATGGGACGTCACAACGTCGTCCACTTATTCCAGGTACCTATATACAGCTAGGTGAACTGAGGCTAACACATGAAAGGAGACAAGCCCAATTTGTCTCCGCCCGGCCGGGGATTGAACCCCCGACCCCTCGTGTGTGAGACGAGAGCTCTACCTACTAGGCTACGGGCTGTGTGTGTGTGTGTGTGTGTGTGTGTGTGTGTGTGTGTGTGTGTGTGTGTGTGTGTATGTGTGTGTGTGTGTGTGTGTGTGTATATGTGTGTGTGTGTGTGTGTAATCTCTGTAGCCTTCATTAGCATAGTGTGACCTCAGGGACGGGCTGTGATTGGCATCAGGCTATAATCTGGACTATAAATGACTAGTTGTTATGATCCTATAGAAGTGTTCGTGTGGTACTCAACATAACAAGTCCCATAGGAGTACTCTGATCACATATAGATACTGGAGGTAGCCGTAAATGATAGCTATGTATAATGAAGGTGTATAAACAACTATTAATTGTGATACATCTCCCTATCCTTATATACATACTATTAGCTGTAAATGATAGATATGTATAACAAAGGTATATAAAGGTGTATTAACAATGATATACCAATCTAACCGTATACTAAACGGATATATTTAGTGATATATATTTAGTGATATATCTTTTTAACCTCAAACTATATGGGTATATTAGTATTGATATACCTATTAATAAAGGTGAGTTGATGATGATATAAATATATGATAATTAGGTATATTAATAGAGATATACCTTTCTAGCCTTCTAATAAACGGGTATATTAAGGGGGGTGACCTGCTTTTTGTTATTTCTGTCCTTTTCTCTCTTTCTCTGGCTTGTATCCATTCGGCCCCATTCAGCCAATTATTTTAAGACGTTTATCCCCATCTAGGTGTCGATTTCTTCCCGGCGAGCGATAGCGAGCCAGCATTATATGAAGAAATCCGGCTTCGCCGGAGAAATTTTTCTATCGAAAAATGTACAAATTTAGCCTGCTGTCAAAAAAAAATAAAAAATATGCTGGCTCGCTACCGCTCACCAGTAAAAAATTGACACCTGGATGGGGATAAACGTCTTAAAATAGTAGGCTGAATGGGGCCAAATGGATACAAGCCAGAGAAAAAGAGAAAAGGACAGAACAAAAGCAGGTCACCCCCCTTAATAGAGATATACCTTCTAAGTTCTAACCTTATAATGAACGGGTATATTGCTGCCAACATAACTAGTAAGAAAGATATAATAAAGGAATATAAGATAGGAGGGTATAATTATTAACAATGATGTACGAATCTAACTTTATAACAAACGGATATATTAATAGTGATATACCTTTCTTGCCTTATACTAAGAGGGTATATTACTGCCAACATACCTAATTGATAAAGGTATATTATTATGGACACTTTATATACCCTTTTCATACCAATATTGGTTAGGAGAGATTCTTATATATATATATATATATATATATATTGATTTATGTATTATTTTCTTCCTCCCTAGACCTCCATCAAGCTTAATACAATACCCCCAAGACCCTCCTTCGAGAATTGTTGTGCTTGTATCAATAGACAAATTACCTTGCAGGCTCCCAATCGCTCGCCATGAAAAAATCGACTTCTAAATGGCACGAAAGGTCCTAAAATCTTCAAACTCATTGGGTGAATGTCATAATATCTCAAAACTAACTGGGCTAAGCATGAGGGAGGAGAGGGTCCAGGAAACACCCCCCCCCCCCCCCCTCCACCCCCTTAACCAACCCCTTTAACACACTGATTTTTTTTTTCTGGGTAATATTAGACGATTTTACGATAATTAAAAATACCCACATTATTTAGATAGTTTATTGAGCAATTTGTTGTTACCCCTCTGAGTCCAAGAAATCAATTATAAGCTAAAGAAACTCGTCTACTGATATCCCGAACAAGACAAACAATACCTGCTGAATGGGTTAACCCCTTCTGTACCGGTGATGTACTTTTTATTATATTCGGGCAACTTGTAGACGATTTTGTTTAGCTTAGGAAGGACGTATAGGCCTATGCCCATTAAAAGGCTGCAGACTATCTCAATGAATCCTCCTAGCTACCATAATATATCCTTCCTAAGTTTCATAAATCGTCTAAATGTAGCTGAAATAAAAAAAAAACACGTCCCCGGTACAGAAGGGGTTAATGGTATTGCTAAGTGTGTGGCTTAACACTGTCTGGTCCGACGTCTTGGGGGTTATTGGGATATTTTGTATAAGTATTATTGATGATTTTACTTGCTTTTGCCAATTTCGAGCAAATGTATTTTAGTTTATGCCCCATGATAACAAACACGTCTTCCCAGACTTCTGTCAAATAAAAAAAATGCCCTTCAAGCTAAATTTGCAAATTTTTTGGTCGAAAAAAACCCCGGCCAAAGGCCAATATTTTCTATGTTACAGGCTGTCTATCGCTCGCCCAGAAACTAATCGACACCGGACTGGGGGGAAACATATTATATCCAAACAAATAGGGTGAAACGTCTTAAAATCTCCAAATTAATGGATCGAAACAGGGTAGGTCCAAAAAGATCCCCTAGGACCAAATACATTACTAGACTCCGATACTAGACGCCGATACCAGTGTGCGTGTGACACCCCAGTCCCCCAGGAGTCCCTATGTGGTCCTTTGTTTAGATCCGGTCATGATGAGAACACTATGATAGTCTGAATATTATACGAGTGGTGACCTTGACAGAGAGAGAGAGAGAGAGAGATGTGAGTGACCTTCAAATATTGGTTAGACCTTGAGAGAGAGAGAGAGAGAGACCTTCAAACGTTGGTTGATTTATTCCTTTATGATCGTTTTGTGTGTGTGGATGTGTGTGTGTGCGTGTATGTGTGTGTGTGTAAAATATTAAAGCTATTATAAGGGTATGATCAAGGAATACAGAATCTCATCGATTAAAAGGGTATTATTTATCAAGGGTATGCAAACGTTATAAAACATCATTGGGTATATTGATGGTTATTTTCCTTTTTATCCTAGTATAACATGGATTTATTACCACAAATATACCTTTAATAGAGTAGATTATTATGGACACTTTAATTTCTCTAAATCATTGGGTATATTGATTGTGCTTCACCTTTCTACCCTTGTATAAGATGGGTTTATTTCCACTAACATATCCGTAACACTATTTGGCTCAAGGGAGGTCTGGGCTACCCCTGTTTAGCCCCATCAGTTATGACATTTTATAGCTTTCGCCCCATTCATTTCGCGATTCCAAGATCTTCCGCCCCATTTCTTTTTCCATTTTAAAACCTTTCGTGCCATTCAGGTGTTTGATTTTTTTCCTGGCGAGCGATAGCGAGCTACATTTTAGGGGAACCGGCCTTCGGTCGGTGCAATTTTTCTAACGAAAAAGGCACAAATTTATCTCGAAAGGGGTTTCTGCGGGCACCTGTTAAGGCTACACGGAGGTCTAGGTAGGAAACTAATCAATAATAATAAACATAATAAACAAATATATACATAAATAAAAAAAAAAATAATAATACTAAACATTGCAAGTTGCCAGACCACAATTGCCGTTAAGAACTTGCCGGAAATATCTCGTGTGACTCTGTTATTACGTGAATTAAAGGCGGTGTCATACAAGCGATTTTTCCACCAATTTTTGGGGGGTAATTGTAGTCTGATAACTTCAAAATTGTATAACATTTCAGTCTTCTAAAATAATCTGGCTTTAAGGGGGGATTGCCTGGGTTTTCTGTCCCCCTTTTCCCTCATGTTTAGCCCCATTGTTTGTTTAGATTTTCAGACGTTCGGGCCATTAGTTTGGCGATTTTAAGACTTTACGCCCCATTTCTTTATCAATGTTAAGACCTTTCGTGTCATTTAGGTGTCAATTTTTTCCTGGCGAGCGAAAGCGAGCCTGTAATTTTAAGAGTATTCAGCCTTCGGCCGGGACATTTCTCTACCGAAACAAATGTACAAATTTATCTTGAAGGGGGGTCTAGGGGGTGTTTTTACAGTTGGTGGAGATCTAGGGAGGACAAAAATAAAACAATCAGCCCGTGATTTATACGCCCATCTCCCCTTCCGCCAATTTCACACGAGCGCTTTTTCCAACAGTTTTCGATGAGCAAGATTTTTGTCATAATATTTTGAGGCTCTTTCATTATTGGAATCGGAAACTAGATCGCAGGTAGATATGGTTAGAGAGTTTAATTCTTTAGGAACTTAAGATTTGAAGCTGCCAGACAACAATTGCCCGTAAAAAATGACGGGAAAAACATGTGTGACACCGTCTTTTGGTGCAGTTCCATACCAATGTCAAAAAATCGCGAAATATTAAGAGAAGAACAAATGTATCATGGAAAATTATGGGAAAATCTCTAGTGTGACTGTTTATGCCTGTTTACTGTTTACTGTTTATGCCTGTTTACTGTTTACTGTTTATGCCTGTTTACTGTTTACTGTTTATGCCTGTTTACTGTTTATGCCTGTTTACTGTTTACTGTTTATGCCTGTTTACTGTTTATGCCTGTTTACTGTTTACTGTTTATGCATGTTTACTGTTTACTGTTTATGCCTGTTTACTGTTTACTGTTTACTGTTTATTGTTTACTGTTTATTGTTTACTGTTTACTGTTTATTTTACTGTTTACTGTTTATTGTTTACTGTTTACTGTTTACTGTTTACTGTTTATGCCTGTTTATTGTTTACTGTTGATGCCTGTTTACTGTTTACTGTTTATGCCTGTTTACTTCATATTATGACTAAAATTAGACGATTGTATGCAGTTTTAGAAAGACTTATATTATTCCGAGGGTGTATTGCGATCGTATTCACCCCTTTGAATCCTAGAGGTATATCATAAGCTAAACAAAATTGTATATTGATAACCAAGATCAAACGAAAAGTACGTAACTTACCTTCTTAACACTCCGTCCAAACTCATGCTGCGGAGAGAAATAAAATAATCCTTTTATTTACCACAGATCTTTCTTTAAGACTTTACGCTTTATTTATTTGTTACTATTATGACCTTTCGTGCCATTTAGGTGTCGATCTTTTCATGGCGAGCGATAGCGAGCCTGTAAATTAAAGGAAACCGGCCTTCGGCCGGGACATTTTTCTACCGAAAAATTTACAAATTTATCTGGAAGGGAGGTCTTGGGGGCATTTCTTAAAGATTGATGGTGGTCTAGGTAGCAAACTATAAACCTCCTCTTAACACCTTCTAAACCGGTGACGTCTTTCTCGTTAAATTCTGGGAACTATTTGATGATTTTACTCAGCATAGGAAGGACCTCTATCAATTAACCCTTAAAGAGCGGCGCTCGACTTAAGTCGTGCACCAATTTGCAGCCAGTTAGGAGCATTATTAAGGCTTTTAAAGGGTTAAAATCGAGTGCAAATGGCCGGGAGCGCAGCAGGCCACACGTCCGATACCCAGGGCTTACCGCCACCCTCTGTTCTCAAGAGGCCGGCAGTGTTACCAGTAGTGAGCGTAGTGGGAAAAAATATGCCGCTATACACTAAACTCCCATGTTGGTGGCACCACTGTATGAGAACCACGAGTGCTACGTAGCTCGTTCTGGTCTCATTTTGAAGCTTTTAGCACCTAGTTTTTTGCTGAATACATTTCTTTTCATGCAGATACTTGATTGATCATTCAGGAGGGCATAAATATGCCCAAAATAGCCCAAAACACCCCGCTAGACAAGGGTTAAAAGGCTACAAACTTTCTCATTTAACCCTTTTAACTAACACAGATCCTTCCTAAGTTGAATACAATCACCAGAATATGATAAAAATACGGTAGTGAAGGGGTTAACCTCTAAACTCCTACTACTCCTCCCGAAAAATATACAAATTTATCAAAATACGGTACGGAAGGGGTTAACCTCTAAACTCCTACTACTCCTCCCGAAAAATGTACAAATTTATCTAAATACGGTACGGAAGGGGTTAATCTCTAAACTCCTACTACTCCTCCCGAAAAATGTACAAATTTATCTGGAGGGTATTTCTTAAAGATTGATGAAGGTTTAGGTAGCAAACTAATATCCTCCCCTGACCTTCTACTCCTACTACCTCTCCCGAAAAATGTACAAATTTATCTGGAAGGGGGGTCTGGAGGGTATTTCTTAAAGCTTGATGGAGGTTTAGGTAGCAAACTAATATCCTCCCCTTAAGGGGACATGGGTCGCTTTTATGGTCCCTTTTCTCGCTCATGTTAAACCCCATTTGTTTTGAGTTTATAAGACGTTCGGCCCATTAGTTTAGCGATTTTAAGACCATTCGCCCCTTTTCTTCGTCAATATTTAGACCTTTCGTGCTGTTTAGGTGTCGATTTTTTCCCTGGCGAACGATAGTAACCCTGTAATGTTGGAAGAATCGGCCTTCGGCCGGGACATTGTTCTACCGGAAAATGTACAAATTAATCTAGAAGGGGGATCTAATGGATGTTTTTTTTTTTTATTTGATGGAGGTCTAGCGAGGAAACTAGAAAAATAATGAATACATGCAAAAATCGCCCAAAAAGTGAACCATCCCCCCCTTAACTTCTAAACTCCTACTACCTCTCCTGTACCTTGTTTCAGTACACCTCAAGAAGACTCGGCCTGCCACACGTCCAGCACCTCCCACCGCTCAGATCAAAGTGCCACAGATTATAGGCAGGAGCGTTATTTATGCATCCGTATGTCAACACGGACCCCCATAGTAAAGGCGTTGGCATACACGAGCGATTTTTCCGGCAATTATTACGGGCGGTTTTTGTCTGGCGACATCAAAATATTAAGGGGAGATGGGCCACTTTTCTGGATCACTTTCTCCCTCATGTTTAGCCCCATTAGTTTTCAGATATTAAGATGTTTTCCCCATTAGTTAGTCGATTTTAAAACCTTTTGCGCCATTTCTTCGTCAATATCTTTCAAATCTTTCGTGCTATTTAGGTGTCGATTTTTTCCCTGGCGAACGATAGTGAGCCTGTAATGTTGGAAGAACCGGCCTTTGGCCGGGAAATTATTCTACCGAAAAATGTACAAATTAATCTAGAAGGGGGGTCTAATGGATTATTTTTATTTTATTTTTATTTGATGGAGGTCTAGGGAGAAAACTAGAAAAATAATGAATACATGCAAAAATCGCCCAAAAAGTGAACCATCCCCCCTTTATGTTTAATAGGGGAGGTGTGGCAGAGTGGTCTTGCCACTGGACTGGTAATCCAATGGACCCGGGTTCGAATCCCAATATGTCAATGGAAAGATGTTATTGGGATGGAATTTGTGCTGTACCTAGTTTCAGTGCATTACCACAGCACACCGAAATGCCAAAACAAAATACCCTCATTGTTCCCTGATTAATAGCACTGTATGAATATTCCCATATTCAAAATATGCTACAGGGGGGCAATGCCTAGTGAGTTAATTGCTCAATAGGTGGCGTTCTGAGAGTGAGGGTCCGAGCCTGGGGAGTGAGACTGTGAAGCGCGGGGGCGAAGCAGCTTCAGAGACAGAGTTGGGTTCGAGCCGTGAGTAGGTGCTTCGCATGTCTCACTCCCTAGACTGGAACAAGACCTCACGGGCCTCACCGTGTTCAGCGGTAGAGTATAAAGGCTATCAGCCTATGCCCGAGAGGGAGTAGTTGGAATATAGAAAAAAAAAAAAAAAAAAAAAAAAGTGTCATAAGAATAAAGGGAATATTTTTAGTTTCCTCCCTAACTTTTATAACTTGTAGAACTCTTAAAAGGGAGTGTTTAATTAACCCCTTGAAGCTCTAAGACGCATTTATTTCATATGTTCTGGCTGTTATGAGACGATTGTATTAAGATTAGGTAGGGTCTATGGAAGTCAGGGGTTGAATTAAGATAGTCTTCACCTTTTTAACTCCTATACAGATCCTTCCTAAGCTGTATAAAATTGTCTAATGATAGCCACACTAAACCGTCAAAATGAGTCATGAGCCTCAAAGGGTTAATGGTCAATTTATTTATCTATTTCTTATATGTCAAGGTTAGAAAAATACCCCAAAGACCCCTCCTCCTTCCAGATCAAGGTGTACATTTGTCGGTAGTAAAATGCCCCGGCCGAAGGCTGGTTCCTCCTAAATTACAGCCTCGCTATCGCTCGCCAGGAAAATATCAACACCTAAATGGGACAAAAGGTCTTAAAATTGACATAAATGGGGCGACAGGTCTTAAAATAGCAAAACTAATGAGCCCAATGTCTTCAAATCTGAAAACTAATGGGGCTAAACATAAGTGAGAAGGGGGACCAGAAAACGACCCATCTCTCCTAAAGAAGGTAGCAGACCACAATATTGCTTGAACAAATTGTCGGAAAAATCGCTCGTCTAACACCGGCATTACCTCTCAAGGGTACCGTTTTCTGGTATTATATGATGTATAATATTATGTGATATTAATGTTGTAGATACCAACACACACACATGCGCACACTGACATACTGTACACGTATACGCACACATACACACACTAATAATACATACATTACATATACACAAAAACACAAACACACACACACACACATAAACTTCTTAAGGGGACATGGGCCGCTTTTTTAGACCCTTCTCCCTCATGTTTAGCTCAATTCGTTTTCAGATTTTAAGATTTTTGCCCCATTAGTTTATCGATTTTAAGACCTCTCGCCCCATTTTGTTGTCAATATTTAGACCTTTCGTGCTATTTAGGTGTCGATTTTTTACCTGGCGAACGATAGTGAGCCTGTAATGTTGAAAGAACCAGCCTTCGGCCGGAATTTGTTTTTACCGAAACATTTACACATTAATCTAGAAGGGGGATCTAATGGATGTTTTATTTAATTTGATGGAGGTCTAGGGAGGAAACTAGAAACATAATGAATATATGCAAAAATCACCCAAAAAGTGAACCATCCGCCCTTAACAGCGTCCACTAGTGTTGGGGCTTGTACGACACACAAACATAACGTACACAAACATACTTACACACTGACAAACATACATAAATACTGTTACGACCGGCACAACGAAATAAAGAAGGACACTTAATATTGGACTATAAGATAGGCTAGATCTGCAACAACGGTACGCTAATTCCAAACCCTCGAACTATTAAGCCGGTGAACAAAACACTTAAACCCTCCAGAGTTAATCTACTGGATAACGGGGTATCAAATAACTGGGTTAAGTGCACTTCTACAAAGGCTTTCCGGTGACGGCAAAGCCTACTCACAACAAGAGTAATTACGTTAATAAAAAGCTCTCTAGTAATAACAATGCTTAAATAAACTATGACAAGATTTAATAAAAGATTATATGCTTACGTTATCTTTAGTGTGAGTCTGAACTCAACACTAAACTCTTCAATGCTCTATGAAAACACTTGAAGTCTAGTCCTACAGCAAACAGATATGGAATCTTCTAAAAAACGTCTGATGTTCTAAGATGCTCGTCGAATATAGAACAGAAATAATGCAGGGGCAGGACACCAAAGCGTGTATGCTAGATACACCAAAAAGTACGATACATATATAGGAAACAAGAGGGTGCAACAACTCTGTGACAGCACTAATAACAGTAGCTCAAAAACAGTACTTCCTTAGCCAAAGTAACAGCCATACTGGGTTGTGCACTATGCATCAACCTAGGCAAAAACAATACGTGAATAATTGCTAAAGCATACGCAGTTAAAGTTATTAAACAAAATGCTGTCTTTCTTACTAATACGGTCTAGCAGCGGCATAAAGGTACAGGGAGCCTAGGCAGAGCTCAAGCATGCTCACAGCCTATACTGTCTCCCCTGAACAGATTTCCCTTATCTTACGTTAAGTGACTAGGAGGCTCTCTTGGTTAGTCCAGATCTCAAGTATCTGGTCTTACCCTGGCGCTCCTCAAAGGTCAACAAAATGAGTTAGCAAGCATACAAGCAAGAGTAGGCAAAAGCCCTTCGCTTGTATACTGCTAAGCTCGCAAAGGAAAATATGCACAAGGGTGTACTACAGGCTACCTAGCTCCGTCGAAGTCGTACAGGCTCTGACTTGCCATATACATAACTCAGACAACGACCAAAGATACCCTCCACTGTCTAGCATTAAATAGTAATAAAGAACAACCAAATAATTAGAAGCACCAAATAATATGAATCCATGTGACTATGATTCTAATAACCTCTAAAGCTAGTACAAAACATATGTGTGAGAACAGGCGCTGGTAATACGACTGGCCGACTATGGAAGTCATATGCGAGAACCACAAGGGATGGGTAATTGAATAAAGATAAGAAGTATTGAAAAGAAGGAGTTCAGAGAGAGGAACAGCAGTAAAGGGGGTTAGATTGGAGACAGAATGCTAGGGACGTCTAGGACCAAGCGCACAATACCATGCTCTGAGGAGAGAAGGAGAGTAGGACCACTGAGCTAGGAGGGCGGCGACCAACCACAGGCCACTACGTCACAGGGACAAGCTGACGTCATACATCACGCCAGGCCCGTCGTCCAATAGCGAGCGAGCGGGCCCACCGAGCGAGGAATGCACACGTACATACGCACACACACTACCGCCTCGCTCTCCCCTCTCTCTCTCACGCGCTGGATATTATAATCACTACTATGGATATAAAATACTTCTAAGTGTCACAGACAAGAATAAAGGCAAACACTGATCTGTCTGTGTCAACACGAATACTAAGAAAGAAAGAATATCGTTCTACGATTATTATAGCCCATTTCACTGCCGTGGCGAGTGCTAGCGAGTCACGAGTGCATTCTGGCAAGCTGCCAGCGTAACACCCCGCCCAAGATGTGGGACGTTTTAACCTCAGGTAAACGCCACATCTGACCAGACAGAATGCCCACAAACCCCGCATCACCCAGCTACTCCCCAAGTTGTGAAAAACAAGGCACAATCACAAACGTAAAAACACTTCATTATATAAAAAAAATCTACACAACACTTCCCCAAAATAATAGTATCACTTAACAATATTACGCTCAACGAGCAAGCTTCACCAAGCCTAGCCTACTAAGAACAAAAACTCAGAATGTCTTAGATTCTTGCTGTAACATACTGCACTTATATACAATCAAAAGAAAGAGTTTTTATGTGAGGTTTTGATATTATCTTAATAGTGTTTTTGGCGGCTTTGCACTACAGGGGCAAGCCTAATTTTTCTCCAAACTCAAACCAACACTGACTGAACGGCGAGGGTTCTCCTTAAAACATACCCTCCCGTGACAATCAGCCAAAACATTATCAGTGCCCTTAACATGCCACACATCCAACTTGTGTTCCGGCAGCAAAACAACACCTGACACTGATAAACTGCCCAGTCCATCACAAGACTGGCACTTCTCTTCGCTCTCTCCGGCAACAGGGCCTGCCAATAACCTTTCACTATTTCCACCTTAGTGATAAACGAGGCAGCCCCGATGCGGTCTATGGGGTCGTCAACTCTGGGTAATGGATAGGCATCTGTCAGGGATGATGCACCAACACTCTTGCAATCAACACAAACACGGATCTTGCCACTCAACTCAGGTTGCAAAATCACTGGCAACGACCACTCACGATATCCCTTATCCCTCAGACCCTTTCTCAACATGTAGTCCAGCTCTGCTTTCACGACAGGCTGTCGAGCAGGATTTATACGGTAGGGAGCCAATTTGAGCTTTGCACTGTCTCCAGCCTCTATGTCGGGTGCCCCCCCGGACATCAGGCCTGGAGAATCAACAAACATGCGAACGTACTGCCATAGCCTAGTAAACAACTTTTCTTGGCACTTAGGAACAAGAGGTTGCAACTTATCTCGAAGAACAACATGCTCATTGCCCTCCCACAACCCAGCCGGGACTGCAGTTTCTAAACTATAGTCTCCCTCCTTCTCCACCTCTGTCTCATGCCAGGTAATGAGAGGGACAATCTGTACCACCTGTGCAGTCACTCCCATAGTTCATAAGTGCTAAGGCTTCTCCGCCGATACCGGACATGCGCACCCCCGCATTCCTTGCGACTACACCTGCCTGCGCAGCATCACCGCCTTCAGCGCCACGGCCAGATACAGTCGGTCTATTGTAGGGCTGTTGCATTTTACTAGGGCAGCATTGGGAGGCTATGCGACAGTCAGGCGTATCTATTCCATAGTTAACCTCACCAATCTGCTTAATGTCCCGATACGGACCACCCCCCTTAGCAGCCATGGGTCGACCCTGAACTGACAACCATGCCAAAGCCTTGTTGCCCACCTTGAACAACCTAGACAACGAGGCTAACGTTTTACTCACACCCAAGTGCCCTGCCAGCGGAACATCGTGCACCGCATGAGTTGTGAGGCCTGGGTGCTCGGCAAAAACAGTGGGGTATAAACCGAACAGGTGCTGGATCGCTGCACACTGTTGCTCAGGCAGGTGCTCAAGCGCTTCCACAGCCACCTGACTCGTGTTCCCCGCCCACTGATCCGCCGAGACATGACAATCCCAATTTTCCTCCACCTGTGTCTCACTGCCCCCTCTCCTTCTCCACCTTGGCCGCTGCAGACCAACACAGGGACAGTAGGCTGTTCAGGTGGGTGCCTCACAAACTCCTTCAACAGGTTCACATGAAATGCTTCCCCGTCCTAATCGAGTTCAATAGCCCCGTTCCCACAACTCTCAAGACTAGGATCTTCTAGCTGCATCCGTCGTATATCAGAGGGTGCCAACCTGTCTAAGGGCTCCTGGAGCAACTTGTGGCCACCCCCGATACTGGGTTGCTCAAGCCTAGTCGGTTTCACCTGGGAACATTCCTGTCGCGGAGTGCTATCACGCCCTACCATGTCACTAGGGGGACAGGTTCTGGGGCCACTCCGGACCTCAAAAATGGTGCAAGTACCGAGTCACCAAGGAGTGTCGCTGGGTCCAAACTCTTAACCCGACCACCAGCCTTGACTTTCTCCTTCCGACCCTTCCTCCGCTTGTCTGAAACCTGGGTACTAGGCTGTGACACCTGAGCGGACTGAGATCTGGTGACAGCACACGCCATCTGCTGCATCTGGCACCTCTCGAGCCCCTCTTGCCCCTCCCTACTCGTGTCGGCCGCCCTCTCGGCAACGACTAAGGGTGGAACCTCGGAAGTAGGCACCGCAAATTCGTTACCGAGAAGGAGGTCGACCCCCTCAACTGGCAATTTCTCTACAATTCCCAAATCCAACTCCCGTGTCACACCATCCACCACAAGCTCCACTCTCACCAGCGGGTAAGACCGCAGAGCATTGATGCCTTGAACCACTACAACCCGAGCTGCATTAACTCCTTGCAACATATATGACGCGATCGCGTCATATGAATAAGTCCACCAAAAACTCATATGATGCGATCGCGTCATATGGACTTATCTCTATACCTCTCCAATAAGTTTATGACACGATTTTGCGTCATATGAGCTCAGTAAGTCCAATAAGTTACCATACGATAAAACCGTTGGTGGCAACCTCAGCCTCCTGCGATAATTCTAACGGCCGCAGTGTTGTTGTGAGTGTAGTGCGAGGCAGTGGCAATGATCCTGGGGCTCCCGCCTCCTCGGACTTACTGGAACATAATATGGCTGAAGGAGTTAATAGGCTTACCAGTGAAGTTCTTAAGTAACGTCTGGGAGGCACCCATATCACGCAACAACTCAAGCCTATGTTCCACACCAGCCCTCCTCACAGTGCCATGTCCCCTATGACCACAAAAAGCATCTCGGACGGGTAGCGACGGTGCTTCTTCACCGACTGTGACTTCGCAACCGACGATTTACCCCGGGCAAACGCGGAAGACCTCAAAGACACCCTGATGTTGCTCACTAGAGACACCACCGCTGTAGACTGTGTGCTCGGACAAGAGCGCACAATATGCCCCTAATTATGGCACTTAAAACACTCCACCTCACTCATTGACTTCCCCTGGGGTGAGGAAGGGCCCTGGCCTTTCTTTAACGAGAAGGATTTCGACTTGGGTTCAAAATTGGCAACAGTGCTCTTAGTAGGATAATTTGTTGTATCATTAGTTCGGGGGGGTGGGGTGGTACGCCCCTTGTTACCTGCCTCAGCTCTCTGGGCAGACCCGCACCCACGAATTAACGACAACCTGAGGTCAGCTAACTCAGCCGCCTCCTGCAGAGTTCTAGGTTGCTTTTCTTTCAGGTTAAGAGTCAAGTCACTGCCAGTGCATTTATAGAATTGTTCTAACAACACTAATTGCTTCACCGCATCAAAAGTAGTTGCTTTCTCCGACCTCAACCAATTCTCAAATGCATCTGATAGGTCTCTAGCGTGTTCCTGGAAAGTACTCTCCTTTTGCTTAGGAACAGCCCTAAACTTCAGCCTATAGGTCTCTGGCTGCAACTCATACGCCCTCAGGACAGCCTCTTTCAACGCCTCATAATTCACACAGGAATCTAGGGGCAAAGCATCGTACGCCTTGAGTGCTTTCCCCGTCAATCGTGAAGAAACAAGGGCTGCCCAATTCTCCTCGGGCCATTGGTGCTCCTGGCACTTTTTCTCAAAACGGAGAAAGAATTCTGTAACTCCTGACTCATCAAACACTGGAACCAACTTTAGTAGATGCGACAGGGACTGGTCATGGGGTCGACCCCCCTGGACGAAACGGTTCCCCGTCACCTCTATACGAGTTTTCTCTAGGTCAACATCGGCACAATACTTTGCAGACTCAGCCTGATACCTATACTTGAGCTCAGCCTCTCGCTGTCGCTGTTCGAGCTCGGCCTGTCGCTCCTGCTACTTAAGTTTGGCGAGCTCGAGCTGAAACAACATCTCGGAAGACAAACCCTGAGGAGGGGGTGCTACTACCGGGGGCCCACCCAGTGAGTCACCTAGAGGCTTACCCAACCGCCAGCGGACATCGGCCTGCGGGAACGTACTCGGCTCCGGAACCCAAGGGGGCGCCATGATAGGAGTTGAGTGGAATGGGGGCTGGGACGAAGGTGCCCCAGCTCCCGCTCCACCCGAAGCCTCACGCACCCCACACAGCACACAGGCAACCAGCTCACTTCTTGACAAACCGCTAGTGCAAGAAAACCCTAAGACCGTGGCTATACACTGCAGTCCGTACCGGTCCAGCCCCGACACCCGGTCCGCCGACACAGGCTCCTCCAAAAACCTCCGAGCATCCTCCTCACCGTTCACCACCCGAACGCCATCAGACAACTCCACCTTCTCCACCTTCTCGCCTGTCTCTCGCACTGTGCCCTCACTATCCTCAAACCCGTCCAGTGACGACATGATGGAGTAAAAAAAAAAAAATCCCAAGTCAAGACAAAAGTAGCCAAACTCTCGCGTAGCTTTATACACAAAACATATTCGAAGATGTTTTTAAGTGCAATACTAGGTCACCAATAAACTCCAACAAGTTCCATATATCCTCAAAACAATGTCCACTGCCAACACTGCGAGAAATAAATTCAACCCCAAATGGCAATAAGATTTCTCCAAAAAAACTGCAAAATTCAGTTCACTATATACTGGACTAAGGTCGCCATTTGTTACGACCGGCACAACGAAATAAACAAGGACACTTATTATTAGACTATAAGATAGGCTAGATCTGCAACAACGGTACGCTGATTCCAAACCTTCGAACTATTAAGCCGGTGAACAAAACACTTAAACCCTCCAGAGTTAATCTACTGGATAACGGGGTATCAAATAACTGGGTTAAGTGCACTTCTACAAAGGCTTTCCGGTGTCGGCAAAGCCTACTCACAACAAGAGTAATTACGTTAATAAAAAGCTCTCTAGTAATAACAATGCTTAAATAAACTATGACAAGATTTAATAAAAGGTTATATGCTTACGTTATCTTTAGTGTGAGTCTGAACTCAACACTAAACTCTTCAATGCTCTATGAAAACACTTGAAGTCTAGTCCTACAGCAAACAGATATGGAATCTTCTAAAAAACGACTGATGCTCTAAGATGCTCGTCGAATATAGAACAGAAATAATGCAGGGGCAGGACACCAAAGCGTGTATCCTAGATACACCAAAAAGTACGATACATATATAGGAAACAAGAGGGTGCAACAACTCTGTGACAGCACTAATAACAGTAGCTCAAAAACAGTACTTCCTTAGCCAAAGTAACAGCCATACTGGGTTGTGCACTATGCATCAACCTAGGCAAAAACAATACGTGAATAATTGCTAAAGCATACGCAGTTAAAGTTAATAAACAAATGCTGTCTTTCTTACTAATAAGGTCTAGCAGCGGCATAAAGGTACAGGGAGCCTAGGCAGAGCTCAAGCATGCTCACAGCCTACTGTCTCCCCTGAACAGATTTCCCTTATCTTACGTTAAGTGACTAGGAGGCTCTCTTGGTTAGTCCAGATCTCAAGTATCTGGTCTTACCCTGGCGCTCCTCAAAGGTCAACAAAATGAGTTAGCAAGCATACAAGCAAGAGTAGGCAAAAGCCCTTCGCTTGTATACTGCTAAGCTCGCAAAGGAAAATATGCACAAGGGTGTACAGTACTACAGACTACCTAGCTCCGTCGAAGTCGTACAGGCTCTGACTTGCCATATACATAACTCAGACAACGACCAAAGATACCCTCCACTGTCTAGCATTAAATAGTAATAAAGAACAACCAAATAATTAGAAGCACCAAATAATATGAATCCATGTGACTATGATTCTAATAACCTCTAAAGTTAGTACAAAACATATGTGTGAGAACAGGCGCTGGTAATACGACTGGCCGACTATGGAAGTCATATGCGAGAACCACAAGGGATGGGTAATTGAATAAAGATAAGAAGTATTGAAAAGAAGGAGTTCAGAGAGAGGAACAGCAGTAAAGGGGGTTAGATTGGAGACAGAATGCTAGGGACGTCTAGGACCAAGCGCACCATACCATGCTCTGAGGAGAGAAGGAGAGTAGGACCACTGGGCTAGGAGGGCGGCGACCAACCACAGGCCACTACGTCACAGGGACAAGCTGACGTCATACATCATGCCAGGCCCGTCGTCCAATAGCGAGCGAGCGGGCCCACCGAGCGAGGAATGCACACGTACATACGCACACACACTACCGCCTCGCTCTCCCCTCTCTCTCTCATGCGCTGCATATTATAATCACTACTATGGATATAAAATACTTCTAAGTGTCACAGACAAGAATAAAGGCAAACACTGATCTGTCTGTGACAACACGAATACTAAGAAAGAAAGAATATCGTTCTACGATTATTATAGCCCATTTCACTGCCGTGGCGAGTGCTAGCGAGTCACGAGTACATTCTGGCAAGCTGGCCAGCGTAACAATACATACATACATACACTACATACACACAAACCCAATGACACATACACACACTCATACATACTGAAAAACGTACAAACATAAATATACATACACATACATCCACACTGACAAACAAACACCTACATACACATACACTCACAAACCTCCTCAACCATAACATCCGCTAGGGTGTTTGTACTGTTGTGCAGAAGGTTCATTAACAAAATATAATGATATAAACGATCTTTTTATTAAAGTGAAGGTTTTTATTATTATTGTACTGATTTATAAATACACTGTTCTACTAGGGTTGGAATAATTCGACAGTTGGTTGGATGTTTGTATTTATATTTAACAAACTCCCATGGTAGCCATCATCTCCATAGCAATCGATTCTCTGTTCGGGTCAAAATGAGTTCAAGCTTTATTTTGAATACCTACGACGGCCCACTATAGTTTGCACTTCGGAATTGTTGCATTCCCATTACCACCTATTTGGAAATTTGCTATTCAGAGTCTTGACTCCCTTCGACTTCGAGCCAAAGGCACATCACTATCTTCACAATGCTTGATAAAACTATTTTATTACTATCCCTCAAGTAATCATCTGAACAATATTAGGACCGAGGATTTTACCTATAAGTTCTCACCTCACTGTAACAATATGTAATAAACCTTATTTCCTTTATAAGTTCAAATCACCTTTACCATAAATTATTAGACACAAATAATAAATTTTCTAACATTTACATCACCATGACCGTACTACTAAATCATTAGTAGGTCCGCGTTCTTAACCCGTGGAGCCCCGGCTAGTTTTGTAATGTTTGCGCACCAGAACCCGGCCGGTTTTCAAAGAATGGTTTTATTCCAGAAACAATAGCGAATGGGTTAGGAATGAAGGAAAAACCACGAAAAACCGCTCAAAAAGCTTAAAAAATGGTCCTACAGAGCCCCCGAAAACGGATTTTATAAGAGTAAAAAATTGAAGGCAATTATCCCAAAAAACCAGGTTATTGCGCGCTCGCGCGCACGCACGTGGACTTTGAGAGTTTTCAACCATCGGCACGGGTGCGTGGGATACGTACACAGTTCCCATACAAATCTGAGCCCTCTTGAGTGGCTACACCTGAGGTCACGGTCGGCGCAATTGGGGCGACGCGCCAGGCGCGTCTCTTGGGCTGTGCGTTACATACATCGCCGACGCGTCAGGCGCGTCGCTGGGGCTGTACGGGTTAAGGGGAGATTTCCACTTGAGGGACTTTTTTCTTGACCCCTTTCTCTCTCATGTCTAGCCCCATTGCTTTTGAGATTTTAAGACGTTTGCCCCATTTCTTTGGTGATTTTAAGAATTTTCGCCCCATTCTGTCAATTTTAAGACCTTTCGTGCCATTTAGGTGTCGATTTTATCCTGGCGAGCGATAGCGAGCCTGTAATTTAAGAGTAACCGGCCTTTGGCCGGGACATTTTTCTACCAAAAAATGTACAAATATATCTTGAAAGGGGGTCAAGGGGGTGACATTTTAAGATTCCTGGAGGAGTAGTAAACAAACTAAAAACCTCCCCTTAAAGGTTTATGCACAAACCTACGTTCATCTGTTATATTCTTATTAACCCCTTCAGCACGATGACGTAATTTTCAACATATTCTGGGTACCATCAGCCGATATTCTTTAACTTATAATCTACCTCTAGGATTCAAAGGGGTGAATACGATCTCAATAAACCCTCTGAATAACATAGGTCCTTCGTAAATTGCATAAAATCGCCTAATTGTAGCCAGAAGCAAAGGTAAAGAGGCGTCATCGTGCTAAAGGGGTTAAATGGTGTATAATATTATAAACCGAGCCATTTTAGTTATATAATTATACTATAGTCCATTCGCCGCAAGTAGGCGAGAAACCATGACCTCTACCCTCTGCAACTAATAAAGGGCTAAAGCAAATTGGCTGTAAATTTCCACATCTATTCCTTGACTGACTCTTCCATAATGGTAGAAATATTAGCTCGATTCCTCTATTCGTTTTCCAGCCACAGAGGTCAGAGGCCACAACCTCTCGCCCACTCACAGCGAATAGACTATAGGATAGGTTAAGGGGAGATTTCCACTTGAGGGAGTTTTTTCTTGACTCCTTTCTCCCTCATGTTTAGCCCCATTGCTTTTGAGATTTTAAGAGCTTCGCCCTAGTAGTTTGGATATTTTAAGACATTTTGCCCCATTTCTGTCAATTTTAAGACCTTTCGTGCCGTTAAGGTGTCGATTTTTTCCTGGCGAGCGATAGCGAGCCTGTAATTTAAGAGCAACCGGCCTCTGGCCGGGAAATTTTTCTACCGAAAAATGTACAAATTTATCTTGAAAGGGGGTCTAGGGGGTGTAATTTTAAGCTTGATGAAAAAGTAGGGAACAAACTAAATACCTAGCATGTTAGGCTAGGCTGATAAAAAAATCAATGCCCCAAATATTGATATAAAAAAACCAACATGATATAATTATGAAGGAACACTTGGGAATCATAAAATAATGAACTCCTTCAGTACCGGTGGCGTCCTTTTAACTGTATTCTGGCTACTGTTAGACGATTCCATTCAGTTTAAAAAGGGCCTCCAGTAATTAAATAGCTTCGAACTATCCCGCTTAACCCTATTTACTACCACAGATCCTTCCTAAGCTGTACAAAATCGTCTGAATATAGCTTATAATAAAATAAAAATAAAAGAAGGAGACGTCGCCAGTACATAAGGGCCTAACGCTACAATCTATCTGGAGCCATTGCTGGACTGTGGGAGCCCACCTCGCTTTTTGTCTCTTTCTCTCCCTCTCTCTTTGGCTTGTATCCAATCGGCCCCGTTCAGCCTACTGTTTTAAGACGCTTATCCCCATCCAGGTGTCGATTTCTTCCTGGCGAGCGGTAGCGAGCCAGCATTGTATGGAGAGATCTGGCTCGCCGGAGACATTTTTCTATCGAGAAATGTAAAAATTTAGCTTGCTGTCAAAAAAAAAATATATATATATTGGCTCGCTACAGCTCGCCAGGAAAATATTGACACCTGGATGGGGGTACACATCTTAAAACAGTAGGCTGAATAGGGCCGAATGGATACAAGCCAGGGAAAGAGAGAAAAGGAGAGACAGATAAAAAAGCGAGGTGGGCTCCCTTAACCTAATGATCTCTTATACTCACCACTACCCAAGCGGGAAGTACAGGCTCTCATCATCATCATCATCATCATCATCAGTGGTGTATGGCCCTCGTCTCTCCGGCACTCCCTCCATCTGGCACAGGGCCGTGTTGTAGACTGGCATCATCTGGGCAATGGGAAAGGTGGGAGCGGTTTTAAGATAGTGTATCTATTTTGTTTTTGCTATGTCTGCTCCCTAGACATTTATCAAGCTTTAAAAAAAAAACACACACGCACAACCCCATGACCCCCTTTCTAGATACATTTATACATTTGTCGGTAGAAAAATATGCGATTCCTCCAATTACACGCTCACTATCGCTTGCCAGGAAAAAATCGACATCTACTGTAAATGACACAAAGGGTTTAAGTATTGACAAAGAAATGGTGTGAAAGGTCTTAAAATCGCCAAACTAAAAAATCTAAAAAATAAGTAAACAAAAACCCATCATAACTCATCACAGTGTCCACTACGGCCCATACAAAGCCATTAACCCTTTCATTGCGGGTCACGTGTTCTCTATTGTATGCTAGCTATGTTTAGACGATTTTAAGTAACTTGGAAATGATCTGTGGTGGCTACAAATTTTATTTGTGATAGTTTGTAAGCTTTTAATTGTTAGAGTGTTTTTCCTAAACTGAATAAAATCTTCTAATAGTAGCCAGAATGCATTAAAGAGGACGTCACCCAAACTGAAAGGGTTAATCAAACTAATTGAGAAAAAAAAATTCAGTTTTTATCCTTGTGGGCTCGTCTATTGAGACGGTCTATACCCTCGTGACTCCAACAGGTCCTGCCCAATTTGAATAAAATCGTCCAATGGTAGACAAACTACAATAATCTATAATCACGTAAAGATGGTGTCACAAGGGCGATTAACCCCTTGAAGCTCTCACGCGTTTTAGCAGTTTATTTTGGCTATCATTAGACGATTTTATGCAGCTTAGGAAGTATCTTCGGCTATTAAAAGGGTAAAGGCTATTTCAATCAACCCTCTGACTTTCATATACCCTTATTAATCGGAATAAAATCGTCTAATAATAGCCAGACAAACAGAGAAGAATTGCGTACCGGAGCTTGAAAGGGTTAAGCAGTCAATTTTCATGGGCAATTGTAGTCTGGTAGCGTTAACCCTGTGAGAATCATCACGCGTTTAAGCAGTTTACTCTGGTTATCTGTAGAACATTTTATTCAGCTTAGGAAGGATCTGAGGGTATCAATAGAGTAAAGACTATCTCAATTAACCCTTTGAATACTGTATACCTTTCCTAATCTCAATACAATCGTCTAATAATAGCTAAATTAAAACGTCAAAATGAGTCATAATCCTCAAGGGGTTATGTGTCATAAGAAATAAACTACCTAACACAATCAGCCTTCGATCTAGTTTCCGATTGCAATGCGAAAGAGCCTCAAAATAGTAAGAGAACAAAATTGCCAGAAAATGCGTTCATGTGTCACCACCTTAACCCCTTATGTACCGGCAACGTCTTTTGAATTTTATTCTAGCAATATTTAAATAATTTTACGCAGTTTGAAAATTATCTGTGGTAGAAAGGAGATAGTTGGAAGCCTATTAATTGCAAGAGGCCCTTTATATACTGAATATAATCAGCTACTAGTAGCCAGAATATAGTTAAAAGGACGGCACCGGTACTGACAAGGTTAATTCCAGTTAAGAAACGTGTCCACTTGATCCTTACCACAGCCCAAGCAGGACTTCCTACATAATTGGATCATATTCTTGCCCTGGAAGACACATTCGCTGAGGGTACCCAGGTAGGGGCACAGGTGGTGGGTGTCCTCGCAAGTCGTAGGTGGGGGCTTGGTGGTGGCTGGTTGTTGTGTGGGTGTGAGGTGGAGACGGTTGTAGTTGTGGTGGAGGAGTAGTTGTGGTGGAGGTGGTTGTAGTTGTGGTGGAGGCAGTTGCAGTTTTGGTGGAGGCGGTTGTGGTGGAGATGGTTGTGGGGGTGGTGGAGACGGTTGTGGGGGTGGGAAGTATGTGATTGTTATTCATGTGTGTGGGCCATTAGGCTATATTTACACATAATTATTACATAGTAGGTGGACCTTTGTAACGCACATCCGAAATTAATATACCAGATACAGAATTGATAACATGATTTTGGGAAGATAGAGCAACGAAAATTTGAAGGGTGAATTACTGAACAAAACTACACGTATTAGGCTAATTGACCACTTGCGAGTTTCAGGCTATAAGGAAGTCGGAGCCGTAAAAATCAATAGAACACAGAAATGCTATGTAATAATGTAGATTTCTGATGGATGGAGAGTAGGAGTAATTTGGCTTATTGTATTTATAACTGTACCACGACCGAATTTTAGTGGTTAAGGGGGGGTATTTAGTTTCTTCCCTAGAACTCCATCAAGCTTAAAATTACACCCCCTAGACCCCCTTTCAAGATAAATTTGTACATTTTTCGGTAGAAAAATGTCCCGGCCAAAGGCTGGTTCCTCTCAAATTACAGGCTCGCTATCGCTCGCCAGGAAAAAATTGACACCTAAATGGCACGAAAGTTCTTAAAATTGACAGAAATGGGGCGAAAGTTCTTAAAATCGCCAAACTAAAGGGGGCGAGCGTCTTAAAATCTAAAAAAGCAATGGAGCTAAACATGAGTGAGAAAGGGGTCCAGAAAACAATCCCTCAAGTGGAAATCTTCCCTTAATTCTGCTTTACATCGATGTCTAGATCTCCTTATACATACATACATACATACATAGATTTAAGAATATGATCCACACATGAGTAGGTCAGTCTTTTTGTTCACCTAATGGCAGAGTGTTCCAGGCGTCCCTCTTAGTCGATCCTCTTTGGCTGCGAGATTGGCTCTTTACCGCCTGATCCCGCGTCTTTCTCGGTCTACCTCTCCTTGCGACTCCCTCCAGGTTCATAGTCTAGCTTTCTCGGTCTACCTCTCCTTGCGACTCCCTCCACGTTCATAGTCTAGCTTTCTCGGTCTACCTCTCCTTGCGACTCCCTCCACGTTCATAGTCTAGCTTTCTCGGTCTACCTCTCCTTGCGACTCCCTCCACGTTCATAGTCTAGCTTTCTCGGTCTACCTCTCCTTGCGACTCCCTCCACGTTCATAGTCTAGCTTTCTCGGTCTACCTCTCCTTGCGACTCCCTCCACGTTCATAGTCTAGCTTTCTCGGTCTACCTCTCCTTGCGACTCCCTCCACGTTCATAGTCTAGCTTTCTCGGTCTACCTCTCCTTGCGACTCCCTCCACGTTCATAGTCTAGCTTTCTCGGTCTACCTCTCCTTGCGACTCCCTCCACGTTCATAGTCTAGCTTTCTCGGTCTACCTCTCCTTGCGACTCCCTCCACGTTCATAGTCTAGCTTTCTCGGTCTACCTCTCCTTGCGACTCCCTCCACGTTCATAGTCTAGCTTTCTCGGTCTACCTCTCCTTGCGACTCCCTCCACGTTCATAGTCTAGCTTTCTCGGTCTACCTCTCCTTGCGACTCCCTCCACGTTCATAGTCTAGCTTTCTCGGTCTACCTCTCCTTGCGACTCCCTCCACGTTCATAGTCTAGCTTTCTCGGTCTACCTCTCCTTGCGACTCCCTCCACGTTCATAGTCTAGCTTTCTCGGTCTACCTCTCCTTGCGACTCCCTCCACGTTCATAGTCTAGCTTTCTCGGTCTACCTCTCCTTGCGACTCCCTCCACGTTCATAGTCTAGCTTTCTCGGTCTACCTCTCCTTGCGACTCCCTCCACGTTCATAGTCTAGCTTTCTCGGTCTACCTCTCCTTGCGACTCCCTCCACGTTCATAGTCTAGCTTTCTCGGTCTACCTCTCCTTGCGACTCCCTCCACGTTCATAGTCTAGCTTTCTCGGTCTACCTCTCCTTGCGACTCCCTCCACGTTCATAGTCTAGCTTTCTCGGTCTACCTCTCCTTGCGACTCCCTCCACGTTCATAGTCTAGCTTTCTCGGTCTACCTCTCCTTGCGACTCCCTCCACGTTCATAGTCTAGCTTTCTCGGTCTACCTCTCCTTGCGACTCCCTCCACGTTCATAGTCTAGCTTTCTCGGTCTACCTCTCCTTGCGACTCCCTCCACGTTCATAGTCTAGCTTTCTCGGTCTACCTCTCCTTGCGACTCCCTCCACGTTCATAGTCTAGCTTTCTCGGTCTACCTCTCCTTGCGACTCCCTCCACGTTCATAGTCTAGCTTTCTCGGTCTACCTCTCCTTGCGACTCCCTCCACGTTCATAGTCTAGCTTTCTCGGTCTACCTCTCCTTGCGACTCCCTCCACGTTCATAGTCTAGCTTTCTCGGTCTACCTCTCCTTGCGACTCCCTCCACGTTCATAGTCTAGCTTTCTCGGTCTACTACCTCTCCTTGCGACTCCCTCCACGTTCATAGTCTAGCTTTCTCGGTCTACCTCTCCTTGCGACTCCCTCCACGTTCATAGTCTAGCTTTCTCGGTCTACCTCTCCTTGCGACTCCCTCCACGTTCATAGTCTAGCTTTCTCGGTCTACCTCTCCTTGCGACTCCCTCCACGTTCATAGTCTAGCTTTCTCGGTCTACCTCTCCTTGCGACTCCCTCCACGTTCATAGTCTAGCTTTCTCGGTCTACCTCTCCTTGCGACTCCCTCCACGTTCATAGTCTAGCTTTCTCGGTCTACCTCTCCTTGCGACTCCCTCCACGTTCATAGTCTAGCTTTTCTTCACCCATTTATTCTCATCCATCCTTTCCACATCCTAAAGCCACTGTCACACGAGCGATTTTTCCGTCAATTTTCCATGAGCAAGTTTTTTCTCGATATACTTCGGGACTTTTTTTGCACTGATATCGGTAACTAGACTGAAAGTAGAGTATGTTAGGCAGTTGAATTCTGATAAAGTGTAATTTTTGAAGCTTCCAGACCATAATTGCCCATAAAAATTGCTCTATAAAACGGCTCGTGTGACTCCGGCTTTACAACGTGAAACTCGCAAGAGATTAATTGTATAATCTAATGTAATAAATCTACTCCCAACACCAAACACCTCGCAATTAAATTATGGAAAGCATGTGATCCTACCGGGATTCGAACTTGGGTTATCACATACAGAATTATCTTAAACACTCAAACCATTACACCATCAAGACAGGTAAAGGTTTAGTACATGACTACGATTTGATATCCATTTATCCACTATTTATCAATTATTTATATCCATTTATAACAGAAGGGAATATAGGTGAACTCATAGATGCGATATCCAGCTGGGGAGGAATTACAGACCATTAAGGGAGCCCACCTCACTTTTTTTTCACTTTTTCTCCCTCTCTCTTTGGTTTGTATCTATTCGGCCCCATTCAGCCTATTGGTTTAAGACGTTTACCCCCATCCAGGTGTCAATATTTTCCTGACGAGCGGTAGAGAGCCAGCATATATATTTTTTTTTGTTGACAGCAAGCTAAATTTGTACATTTTTCAATAGAAAAAGGTCTCCGGCAAAGCCGGATTTCTCCATACAATGCTGGCTCGCTATCGCTCGCCAGGAAGAAATCGACACCTGGATGGGGATAAACGTCTTAAAATAGTTGGCTGAATGGGGCCGAATGGATACAAGCCAGGGAAAGAGAGAAAGATAAAAAAGCCGGTGACCCCCCTTAAAGATAACCCAGCTCCACCTTACCACAGCCCAGACAGGATACCCTACAGAGGTTGGCCATATTCTTGCCCTGGAAGACGCAGTTGTTGGAGGAGGCGAAGTAGGGGCAGAGGGGGTGGGCGTCCTTACAAGTCACGGGCGTGGAGGTGGGGGTGGGGGTGGTAGTGGCTGGGCAGTTGTACAAGAGGTTCAGTCCTGCGATATCCAGCTGGGGAACAATTACAGTCCATTAAAATTTGACCGGAAATCTAGATCTATCTATCATATGATAACATCTTGGGGCGTTGTTGTGGTAAGACTTTGTTGTAATGTGCTGCAGTAAAGACTGTAACCACCGTGCTATGATTGCTGTGCACTGTGTGCAGTACTGTGATTGTACCATGGAAGCCACATTCACTGTGGACGGTTGCGGTCTTTAAACCTGTATGTATGTATGTATATAGGCCCAATCCCCATTTTTTCCTATTTTTTATTTCATTCTAATTTATTTATTTGTTTTCCTTTTTTCTAAATCGCTAACCACTGTAACTAAGAAAAATAATAATAAAATAATAAATACACTAGAATATAAAGTTACTATTTCTACAATTTGGGAAGAGTCAGCCAAGGAATAGGTGTGGACATTTTTTTTTTTTTTTTTTTTTTTTTTTTTTTTTTTTTTTTTTTTTTAAAGAGACAATGAACGGAGGAAGGAAAAACACAGATAAAACAAAAAGGTCCATGTGCCTAAAGGCATCCTCCATTCATAAAACTTTTGTAACAACTGGATTTAAACATTTGTAGATTTTAAGTTTGTGGAAAACAATTCGAGGGAAGTGAATTCCAAAGAGTAGTAGTTCTAGGGATAAATGAATTTTGATAAGCAGAAGTTCTGCATTGTGGAGGAGAAAGTGTAAATTCATGGGCGCTCTCAGCTGCCCTAGTTCTACGGGGAAAGATGTGGAGAGGCGGCACAATTGAAGCAAGTTCCTCGGAACAATTGCTGTGAAAATATCTAGAATAATGCAAGGGATGCAACGTTTCTTTGTATGGATAATGTAGGAAGGTCCTGTGTGATTGCAGGGTTATTGATTAATCTAATAGCTTTATTTTGAATTTGTCCAACTGCCTCAATGCAACCACTCCACTTCCACTCCACAGAGGTGAACAGTAATCCATCTGAGAACGCACATGACTTTTATAGATTACGGCCAACTGCTCGCCAGTGAAGAATTCTCGAACTCTGTACAGGAGTCCCAGTTTTTTAGAGGCATTCTTAGCAATGCTTCTAACATAATGTGTCCAGCTCAAGTTAGTAGTTAATGTTACACCGAGAATGTCAATACTAGGGGAAGTGGGAATATTTACATCATTAAAAAATATATGGGAGTCAGTGAGATTCTGTCGGTTAGAAAATTTAATGTACTTGGTTTTCTGTGCATTAAAGGAAACTAGATTCTTTTGTCCCCATTCTTCAATTCTAGAAAGGTCCTGGTTCAGAGAAATTGCAGTGCTTATTTTTGAATTTATAAGATCGGGTTGGGTGAAAGAATTGGTAAATGTGAAGGAACTGTGGAGTGTTGAGTCATCTGTGTAGGAATGTATTGGATTATGAGTGGTAGATATGAGATCGTTGATATGAATGAGGAACAGAGTTGGGGCCAAAACTGATCCCTGAGGAACACCAGCATTTATTGAGTGAAATTGAAATAATGAGTTATACAAGAGGTTCAGTCCCTTGATGTCCAGCTGGGGAACAATTACAGTCCATTAAGGGGATAGGGTTTATATTTTTGGCCGTATTTTTTGTATGTATAGTCGAGATTGATAAGTGTGGTCAGATATTTCACAACGTTTCGGACTCTGACTAATACTCTGAGGGATAAGCACTTTTCCCAGTAACTATAAAGATACCATTAACACTTTTTGAGCGAAAACCACTGGAATCTATGACAACACTTAATACCCCCGATTGTACATATTATTTGTTTAGTTTCTTCCCTAGACCTCCATCAAGCTTAAAAAATCAACTCCCAAGACCCTCATTCAAGTTACAGATAACAGAGATCAAAATGTCTGGCCTACAAATATTGTATGGATTATAAAAGTTAGGTTATTATGAATATACTATCAATGTGGTTGTAGCATAGGTCCAATTCCTTAGCCTTTTCAAGATACGAGTTCGCCTGTCTTCTCTTTATTCTGGTTATTAACCCGGCAAGCGCGATAGGCCTCACGGAAGGCTTCCTATAGGGAACGCGATAGGCCTCACGGAAGCAGGACCATAAAAAAAGACTTCCATAAAAAAAAAGGGCCTATCAAAACAAAGGAATTTGTCTCTAGGTGAGATAATTCCCCTCCAGTACTCATCCATGTAAATCTCACCCACCCCCCTCCCCTCCTTCCCCACCTTATTCCCCCCTCCCTCCCCTCCTCAATTATCACCTATTTTTCCTCTTATTATCATCATTTATCGGTTATTTTTCTCTCCCGCGATAATGTAGCACAAGTGGGTTGCATAAAAGATCGTTATGCAACACCCAGACACCGGCACACACCGCCCCGCTCTCCTCAGTTGACTCCCAGACAGCGAGAGGGGAAGGCTGCCTGTCTCTCTCTCGCCTGAGATTATGACCGGGTGGCCAATATCTTCGTTTTTCACCACCCAAATGCTTTTCCCACTTATTTTAGCACTCTTGAAGGTTCATATATACATCATATATGTAAAATAAAAGCATACCGAAAACAAATAATGGTTTATATTGTAAATATAACGAATTCTGTCAGAATCCAGGGCTAGAAATGCACAAATAACTACCCTAGCACCTACTGTCAAATCGCGCTTGTCAGGTTAATAGACGATTTTATTAGGTTGAATTATTTGAGGGAGTCTAAGGGTTAATAAATAAGATCCACTTTACTCATTTGTTTCCTAGAGATCCTTCCTAATCTGTATAAAAGTATATTTATAGCCAGAGTACAAAAAAGAAACGCATCCTGAAGGGTTTAAAACTAAATATTTGAAAAGTTAGTTTTCTTTTTCAACCTCATAAATTTTAAAATTATACTATTATAAGTTCCTTTATTATACTCGGTGCGCAGTACTAAAGTATACCATATCAAATTATGATAATCTTTTATACCCTTACGTTTCCTTTGTAAACGTCCGGAGGGGTATTTATGTTATTGTTGTAGAATCCTTATTTATAGACTATCTAGCGTAATCTAAAATTAAATATTTAATGAGTGTTATTGTAATAATGCAGTTTATTAATGTGTGAGGTGTGATTTTAGTGACGTGTCGCTAACTTCACAGGTACAGTATAGTCTATTTTTTCCAGCTGAGGATAAATGGTCATGTTTCTATCTGTGTTACTCAGCTATAAGGTAGATTTTGTAGCGAAATAATATGATATGTTAATAATGAAAACTTGTCATTAATACGACACACAGCCATAGTAGTTTCATATATTTCCATTAAGTATCGAAAAATCAGCTACTGAGGGATTCAATTTACCATCAGCTGGAAAAAAATAGAGTATAACACCTCGAGGTGTCCGCCCACCTAACACGGAGCTACAACACTTCAATTTACTGATGGTAGGGGAAAAGATCTATGGTGTTCGATGAGAATACGGCTCGTATTCTACCGAAAATCGTTGCCGGTCAAAATGCATCTACATTGCTTTTTGTACATCCCCTTTCACAGTTACGTGACAGGTGCCTCCACAGACTTATTCAAGTTTCTAGAAGTTTCCATAGGTTTAACACCAAACTATGATAGTCTTGCATGCATTAGTGGTAATGGGAATGATCTAATAACATTCTATTTATGGTTTTCGTGAACTGTCATCATGAGAGGTCGGGCCGCATCGCCGCGTCGTTGGAAATCTCTCGATAATTCTCCTAACATTATGAATATTACATCGTCTTGGATAAATGTTGGGCGTTTAAAAAATATTAGCATGTTGTAGCTCGGTGATAGATGGGAAGCCACCTCCAGAAACTCTTGGTGGTACCTGTGAATTACACGACACGTCACTAAAATTGTACCATGTATGGTAAAGTATTGTAGCTTCTAAAAATACATCCTCAGCTCTTTTGATACCGAGATGGTTAATATCCAGCTGGGGAAATAATGAATGATGTTATATTAATTGCATTGATATGACGGTTGTAGAATACGTTCAGTCCATTAATACTGAAATGGGGACAAAAGTTAATGCTTTGCAAATAGGCCTACATGGGTTCAATCCTTTGATATTCAGCTGACGAAGGCATAGATGGTGTTATTACGGTTACACTGATAAAAAAGTAAGTTTAGGCCATTAATATCTAATTGAGAAAGAATAGATTATGTAAATTTGATTACACTGACTATTTAAGCCTGTTGTGGGAAAACTCAATCCTGTGATACTCAATTGTCAAAGACTAGAGCAAATCAGTAGTTAACTTCAGAGAGGTGCTTATCCTGTATAGTTACTTCCTAAGCTGAATATAAGCATATGATGGTAAACAAAGACGTTAGATGGTATCAATAATTAAATATAAATGGTTCTGTTTGGCTACTAACCTCAGAGAGCCTCTCCCTCTGGCCAATTTCGACCCCCTGGACCTTGGGGACAATGGTGGGTTTGCCTGAAGAGACAGCAAAGGCGTTGGGACCATAGTGGGTGACGGAGGCGTAGTCGTAGGGCAGGCCTAAGTCAGTTGTTGTTGTGGATGATCTCTGGATGTGTAGAGTATATACATTTAGTGTAATATTCTCTGGGTGGGGGTTGAGAGAGGGATGTTTAGAGGTTTAGGAATTTTATGTAGGTATAGGTGTAGGGAAAGGGTTAGGACGTTTTTGTAGTTCTAGGGAGAGGGTTGGGACATTCCTGTAGGTTTTGGAAAAGTGTGAAGGAATAAACTGTAGTTGTGGTGAGAATGTATGCAAATTATGTACATGTAGTGAATGAGCAAAGGAAGTTCAGTAAATCTGGGCTCCTTGGACCCTGGGGTCCTGGGGACGATGGTAGGTTTGTCCGGGGAGATAGCGAAGGCGTCAGGACCATAGTGAGTGATGGAGTCATAGTCGTAGGGCACGCCTAGGTCCGTTGTTCTTGTGGATGATCTCTAAATGTGTAGCATACGTACATTTAGCGCAATAATCTCTGGGTGAGGATAGGGAGAGGGAGGCTTAGACGGTTAGGAAATTTATGTAAGTTTGTTTTGGGAGAGAGTGAGAGAAACTACTGTAGCCTAGGTGTAGTGAGTAGGTTAGGACATTTCTATAGGTTTTGGGAGAGAGTAAAAGCAAAATTCTGTAGGTGTAGTGTGAGCGTTAGGATTTTTTTTGTAGGTTTTGAGAAAGAGTGATAGAAAATAATGTAGGTGTAGCGAGAGTTGGGAAATTTCTGTAGGTGTTGGGATAGGTCTAGGTCGGTGGTGGTGAACAATCTCTGATTGTACAGTACACAATATTGTACGGTACATTTTAATATTGCATTTTGCTTATTGAATGTTAGTTGACATACCTTACTAGATATTATAGATTACTCACTTAGGGTGAGGGCTGGTCCAATCCAGAGTGAGGTTTGGCATCTTCCACCCAACCTTAGCCTACTGTCCTACTTTTCCTTCTGGTGGCAGTGGGCTAGGAATCCTCCCCCCCTTGTAAAACTTTCCTACTAGACGAGACAGAGTAATGATCGAGGGAACGCAAAAGTGGTCCCAGACTCTAAGAATTGAAACTGTAAATGTTGTTTTTGTTTGGGCTGTGTTCACTATACTTCGGCAGATCATACTCTGACTTGTTAACAGATTCTCCTACTTTCTCTATTTATCCCATCGTCCGCTTCCTTTCATCCTACTCTCTCATCATATGAAATCTGATTAGCGCCCCAACTCACACTGATATATCTATTCCCACTGAATCCTTAGCTCAGGGTAAGGCCAACCCTGTTAGAGTCTCGTAATGTGACTCAGTGGTCAGGTTAAACTACCATATTAAATAAAATATAATCCTAATGTGAATAAAATAGTCAAATAACAGCCAGAAAATAGAAAATATGTCAGCGGCTCGCTGGTATAGTGACTAGCGTCTTGGACTTCCACCCAGAAGGCCCACGCTCGGCGCATTAAAGGTTTTTCACAAGCACTGAGTCGTTACCGTCCCTCATGAGCAAGGGGATGGGGTAGTAGTACAGGACCCCAATGGAAAGACGCCTAATCAGCCTTATTGGGTTATCCTTAGCTGGCGCATGCGCTAGCTTTAAGAACTATCTTATCTTCTAAGGGTCAATTAACAAAAAATACTCCATTGTTTGTCTAGATTTGTAACTATAATTTACAATTTTGTTTTAATACAGTAGTTTAACCAGACCACTGAGTTTCAGAACAAAAAAATCATAGGGATGGCCTCATATTGACAATTAAACCCCTTTTGCGACCATAAGTTTTTTTTTTTTAATTTGAGTTCAGTTACCCAAACAGATAGCGTTTTCTCTGAGCGGTCGTTCCAAAAAACGAATATTGCATGGTTAATTAATCTAGATTTATACAAGCCCAAAACATTGTAAATCTGCTAACCCCTGGCAACTCCCCACACTTCACAGGGCCTGAGCCAAGAAGATACTCAATAAATAAACAGGAAATCCAATCTTACCTTAACAAAGTTCCGTTTGTTATTTTCGTCGATGTTTTTCCACTTCACGATGATGTGGTTGTCCCTGTCGTAGCGTGAGTGTTCGTGCCAGAAGCCTGCCACGTGCATCAGTTCATGCATGATCACCCCCACGTGCATGCAGCCGGAGCCTAGAGATAGCAATTGGACCCCTCCATCACAACCCACGGAACTCGAACAGCTGGGGAGGAAGAGATAGATGTATAGACAGAATGGATGGATAGATACATAGATAGATAGATGGGGGAACAGATAGACAGCAGATAGATAGATATACAGACAGACAGGATATAGATAGGTCTACAGACAGACAGAGAGACAGAAAGGGGGAGGGGGAGAGAGAGAGGAAGTGTTTGTGTGATTCTTGTACCTGTCCGCCTTCCTCATGACCCACTGAACTTGAACATCTTATGGGTGGGCAAGGAGGTTGATAGACAGGTACATAAATAAATAGGGCCTAACGGCCCACACAAGGCAGATCCCTTTCACACCCAACCAACATCATACTCTCTCCATCACAACCTACATTAGGATATTATTTCATTTCTGTTTAATATCGATGTTTACTGCTCCAACTTCCTTATAGACTGAAATTCGCAAGTGGTCTATGTTATAATGTCTATCAGTCAAACTCTCTAATCAAATGGGTTTAAACATGAAAGAGAAGGGGGTCCAGAAGCAACACCCCTATCAGCCAAACTCATTCATCTAATGGGTCTAAACGTGAGGGAAAAGGGGGTCCAGAAACAACACCCCTATAAGCCAAACTCACTCTTCTCCCCTAAATATGTGGATGTAGTCTTGGTGATGACTATCCCGGGGCAGGAAGGTGATGCAGGTGTGGTTCATAAACACCGCCATGGCTTGTCCCACCAAACCTCGCTCCTCAGCACCTGGAAGGGAGAAATTCCAAGTTAACGTTATAGACTTTTGTTATTTTAAATCTAAATCTTGTTGTTGTTGTTGTTGTTCCCTAAGCTGCCTGGCCGAACAGCCCCGAGTCCCTGAGGAAGGCCATGGCCACGATCGGGCTTTCCCACAGAGCTCTCATTGAGTGTAGATTGTGTTGTTGGCGTAAGTGGTAGTGTGAAATGCAGTCTTCTGTGATGTGTTTAATGGTATGGGGTGCTGTGTTACAACCCGGGCAGGAGTCGACAACGGAGTCATCCAGTCTCTTCTGATAGCTCAGGAGAGCTGGATGGTGTCCGCATCTCAGCCTGGCCAGGTGGACTCTGTCCTCGCGAGGAAGGGAGGATTAGGAAGGATGGATTTCGGGAGGTCGTGCATGCAGCTGCGTGTTGTCTGTGAGTGAGTGGATGGATCGGTGAGAGATATGAGTATGGATGTGCTTCTGGAAGTTGGTTCGGGGTGGGCAGGGAGGGAGAGAGGACAATAATTGTGTGTGATACCGTGTGCTGGGTGTTGTTTTGATATTTCTTGGTGTCTGTGGGTGTGTTGCCATGTAGTTTAGTGGGTGGTCTTGGTTCGTGGAGACTGCTGCCAGGAATTGAGTGCCTCTCATGTCCAGATGGTCTTTGACTTTGAGGATTTTGGTTTCTTGATGTAGGTGATCTGTGGGTGCAGTAGCTGTGCAGCCTGTAATGATCTTCAGGGCTTTGTTTTGAATAGTCTGTAAAGTCTTATGATGTGTTTCAGCTAGGTTAGAAGCCCAGGCTGGGCTTGCGTATTCCATCACTGATCTTATGTATTGTTTATATACTGTGGTGGTAGTTTCTTTGTTGTGTCCAAATTTTGTGTGAGCAAGTGACCTGAGGGCGTTAAGTCTGGGTGTCAGTTTCTTTTTAATGTTTGTGGTGTGCTGTTTGAATGTCATATGAGTGTCATATGTTACTCCTAGGATTTTGGGTGTGTGTGTATGTGTTAGGGGTGTGTTGTTTATGGTGAGTTGAGGGATGTATTCGTGTTCTCCTGTCCAACTTGTGAGCAGGGTTGCGGTGGATTTGGCTGGGGCTAGATTAAGTCTGTTTGTAGTGCACCAGCCATGTAGTGTGTTGAGATAGGGTTGAAGGAGATCTGTTGCTCTTTTTGGGTCATGGTGTGTGCATGTGAGTGTTATGTCATCTGCATAGGAGGCTAAGTTTATTTGGGGCGTATTGGGTGTAGTTATATCATGCATGTACAGATTGAAGAGTGCGGGCGATAGGACGGATCCTTGTGGGACTCCGTTTGGAAAGTTTCTGATTTTAGAGGACTGACCGGCAAAAGATACGTGTGCACATCTGCCTGCTAGGAAGTTGGCCAGCCACCTTTTTGTGTTGATGTGCATGTTTGTGTTGTAGATTTTGTTTGTTAGATTGTGGCGGGGGATGGCATCGAAGGCTTTACTAATGTCGAGTGTGGCTAATAGTGATCTGTGTGGTGGTCTAGCTGAGTTGATGCCGTCGAAAGCTCTTTGTGTAAGGTCTGTGAGAAGAGTGTTTGTGGAGTGCAGTGGCCTAAAGCCATGTAAATGTATGACTGGATGGGGAAATGCTTGAAAAAGTTGAGTGTTTTAAATATCTAATAATAATGTACGACAGGTTGGGAGAGAGGTATCCTGACCAGGATTCGAACCCACTTACTCCAGGTATATTTGGTTAACGTCTAAAAAACTTATGAAGGCATAGTCCTCCACTAGACTATAACCTGGTTCTTCAAATAAGAACTAAGGTCGCTTTCCTTATATCTACTAATTGCCGAGTGGTTACGGTGCTCGACTCTCCCAAATACACTGTGAGTGGTTCGAATCCTGGTCAGGATAACTCTCTCACAGTGATAAGCAGGAAGAGTGATAAGCAGGGACGCAGGTGTGGGAATGGAAATAAGACAGGGTGTGTGAGGAAACAAAGTTATTGGAGCAACAGGAAGTATGTGGAAGGTGAGAAATATCAGAATGAAAGCTAAAAGTGCAATATATTAAGGGATAGTTGTACCAACAGTGATGTATGGGGCTGAGACATGGAATCTGAATGTACAAAGGAATAGAAGATTGGACGTGATGGAGATGAGCTGCTTAAGGAGTATATGTGGAGTGACATTTAGAGACAAATTGAGGAATGAAGAGGTAGTGTACATAGGAGAGTGGGACAGCAGGAACCCTTATCGGCCAGAGTGGAAAGAAGGGTGCTATGCTGGTATGGACATGTTGAACGAATGGGTGGTGAAAGGCTTTCTCAAGTCTTACAATGATTTTTAAAAATGGACGTGGTTTACTGATATATAGGGAATTAATGCACTATCCTACTTTCTCATAGATAACATAGGATAGAGTATGGAAGAGTGTTGGGCATGTACTGAAGGGTCAATAAGAAATGATGATACTAAGGCTTTTATTCTTAAACAAATATTTCCCTTAGCAATGCCAGGAAAGATGAAACAACGTCAAATATTACGTTACCTTTAGAAATGGGAGTGTTAATGCGTGTAATATCTGTAAACAAGATTTTTTCCCACAGTATTCGTTCGGCATCAAGAACTGCGAAGGGAAATAATTGTTTATGAATACATGCTTAAATGACTTACAGTAGGTAGACTGTGGCAGGGTTTATTAGGCTTGCCCAAACAGCCCTTCAAGCAAGATTCTAAAGTCTGTTCCTTTCAACTGTCGGTAAATTGCAAAGTTCCCATCAAGATCTCTTAGAGATTTTTAAGATTTTGTAGTGAAATATAGGGCACATTATAATTATAAACTTGGTCTTAATATGATGCAGAGACATAGCAGTTTCACATTTTTCCGTTATGTATCGACAAATTAGCTGCTAAGGGATTCAATTTATCGTCAGCTGAAAAGAAACAGAGTATAGTTATCAAGACTTACTGTAGGCGTCGGAGATAACGTAGGGTATGACAGCTTGTTGCCACCGCTGGAACTGGCTTCTTACTGCGCTCTTCTGTACACTGCGGTCACCCTGGGGTAAAAGTCATAAGGGGAAATAAATGGAAGTAACAATGCTATTTTTCTGTTAATTATCTTAAGGGGAGATGGGTAATTTATCTGGTCCCCTTTCTTCCTTATGTTTAGCCCTATTAGTTATCAGATTTTATGACGTTCGGCTCATTAGTTTGGCAATTTTAAGACGTTTCGCCTCATTTGTTTGTCATGTATTCATAACTTTCATTGATTTAATTAGTTAGGTTGATTTGTAAATTAATTGCTGGGTTGGTGAAAAATATTAAATTTAAGGGGAACCAGCCTTCGGCCGAGACATTTTTCTATCTAATAATGTACAAATTTATCCTGATGGAGGGTCTTGGGGGTGGTTTTTTTTTTCAAGCTTTATGGAAGTCTAGGGAGGAAAAAAATTATAAAGAGATATAATATAAAGGAGCAAATAAATACGACTCATCACTCCTTAATTATCAACTAGCATATTATTCCATTATATTGTTGGTAGAAGTGTATAATGTTCTCTAAATTACTGAAACTTCTTTGATTCAAGAGGTTAAAATAATTTTACATAATATTCATAACCAGTGTAGTGAAATAGAATGTGCCACGAACCTCAAGTAACTGGTGCAGGAGATCCTCAGAGTTCAGCACTATGTCCCCCTCGAAGTGTCTGGAGGAGGTGGTGGTGGTGGGGTCCTTCTCCAACCCTCTCTCCCCCACCATTCCTTCCCCACCCTGCTCATCCTCCAAGGGGTGAAGGGTGAGGCTCAGCTCTTCACTAGTTAGAGGAGGACCCAAGATGTCACTCTCAAGCTAAAGTGAAATGAGAAATGATAGTAATAAGCCAGTTGAATCAAAATGCGTATCTAAAGATGATGTAGCGTGTCAGCCCTACTCTTTAAAGATGATGTAGCGTGTCAGCCCTACTCTTTATATTGGTGGGAGTTCTTTACAGGGGGGGGGGGGGGGAACATCCTACTTTAGCAAAAACTTAAGCATTTCAGGGACTAAATTAAGGTACTGGCCAAGTTTTATCAAATTACGAAGGTAGGGGGTGCACAGGTTAATGGGTAAGAATACAACAGGACAACTAAAAATTAGAGACATAAAATGGCATTATGTTGATATTAAATAGTACACATGTTATAAACAGGAACAGAGAAAGCAGACAAAAGATAAAAGTAATGGATTGAGTACCTCAAATAGATATTGTATACTAATGTATATTACAATAATGTACCAGTTAAAACAATATTTAAGGTTTTACACATTATGCACATTCATACAAACACATTATCTCTCTCTCTCTCCCTCTCACCTCACTACCTACCTGCCCAATGACCTCCGGCCGAGCATCAACGTGACCCCTGACAACAGCTGACCTCCCAAGCAACACTGCAACAAGTACTGCCACTACCACCAACACCTTCATCTTCCTGCTCGGTCACTACGGGCTGTGGAAGGTGATGCAGTCAATTGGTATGGGTGACAAATAATCCCATATTAACCCCGATGATGTATTTTATATTTCATTTAAGGGGGGTGACCTGCTTTTTGTTATTTCTGTCCTTTTCTCTTTCTCTGGCTTGTATCCATTCAGCCCCATTCAACCAACTATTTTAAGACGTTTATCCCCATCTAGGTGTCGATTTCTTCCTGGCGAGCGATAGCGAGCCAGCATTATATGAAGAAATCCGGCTTCGCCGGAAACATATTTCTATCGAAAAATGTACAGATTTAGCCTGCTGTCAAACAAAAATAAAAAATATGCTGGCTCGCTACCGCTCACCAGTAAAAAATTGACACCTGGTTGGGGATAAACGTCTGAAAAACAGTAGGCTGAATGGGGCCAAATGGATACAAGCCAGAGAAAGATAGAAAAGGACAGAACAAAAACAGGTCACCTCCCTTAAGCTACATTTAGACAACTTTATGTAGCTTAGGAATGATATATGGTAGCTAAAAGGATTATACGAGATAGTCTGTCGCTTTTAAAGTGAACTAAATAAATTGAAAAAGACGTTGCCGGTACAGAAAGGGTTAAGGGGATTTTGTTTTAGTTTACTCCCTAGACCCCCCTCAAACTTTGAAAATACCCGCAAGACACCCCCCCCCCCCCCAACCCGCCACCTTTCCATATATATATATTTTTACATTTATTGAACACTTGCAGGTTTTGTCTTGTGACGAGGTTCAAGCTACATTATTTTGAAGGAGAGTCTGGGAGTTGTCTTGTATAAACTTAAGAGGTTTAGGAAGGACCAAAACAAAAGTTAAAGACAGTAATATAAATTAACCATCTCAATAAAAACCTCCCCTTAATCTATTGAGGTTCACTTCCAGACCCATTCCAGACCCATTTAAAACTTGCAAACTAAACAAACCAAAACTTGGACACAGACAACATAAAGGCAAAATAACTTATCAAAATCGCTATGTGGAAACAACGCCTATGATGAAAGCGGTACAAAGCCAAACTCACAGTGTGCTATTTCCGGCAACTTAAGGGGAGATTTCCACTTGAGGGATTTTTTTCTTGACCCCTTTCTCCCTCATGGTTAGCCCCATTGCTTTTGATATTATAAGATGTTCGCCCCATTAGTTTGGCGATTTTAAGAACTTTCGCCCCATTTCTGTCAATTTTAAGACTTTTCGTGCCATTTAGGTGTCTATTTTTTCCTGGCGAGCGATAGTGAGCCTGTAATTTAAGAGGAACCGGCCTTCGGCCGGGACATTTTTCTACCGAAAAATGTACAAATTTATCTTGAAAGGGGATCTAGGGGCTGTAATGTTAAGCTTGATGGAAGTCTAGGGAACACTAAAAAACTCCCCTTAATACATTTTATGAACGCAAAAATTTCGCGATTATTCTGCACCGTTCAAGGTAGAATATTTTGGTGACGGTAAAGCAGCTCATCTTAGGACAGAAGTCCTGTCCTTTTCTTTCACTGTCTTGGTATATGAGAATGAATCGTTTACCAGTTATTTTTATGGCCGGATCATTTCGATTGGGCCAAATGGTCTGTGTTGACTAAGTATCAATGTAGCTCAATTAACTATCTGACTCACACAGGTCCTCCCGCAACTGAATAAAATCGTCTAATGATAACCAGAATAAAAAGTAAAAAGGCGTGTTCGTACTGACAAAATTTACCAAGCTGAGTTGAATTGGTGTTGGCACCGTGAATTATAAAGTGGCACTGCAGCTCTTATATATGTTCTGCTTGGGTGCCAAGGGGAAAGGGGGGGGGGGAGGGGGCCTTGGTGGGTCAGGGGGGAAGGGGTAGGGAGGGAGTTACAGGTGGGGTAAATGGGAGGAGGGGGTGTTGGTGGGTCAGGGGGAAATAAAGAAGGAGGGGAGGGGGTGAAGGGGGAGATGGTGGGTAGGGAAATAGGGGGGGGAGGGGTGTTGGTGGGTCAGGGAGGAATAAGTAGTGAGAGGAGGGTAGGGGGTGCTGGGTGAATGGGGGGGGGGGAAATAGGGGGGGAGGGGGAGGGCGTGAGGGAGTAAACAATGGGTGAGGGAGAGAGTACAAAGGAGTACAAAGGAAATCAAGCAACAACAGATCTAGTGACCCTTCTAGGCTGCTTGTCCTCCAAAACACTGAGGATCAAGTGTCCAAACAGTGGGTTAGAGTGGGTAAGGGAACATTGGAAAGGGAACTACTGCCCTGCCACTAACGTGGCAGGACTAGGAAGTTAGTAGGGGACATATGGGTTAGTAACTGAGGGGAGGATAAAGTTATTCATTTACAAACGCAGTTAGTCGCGGGTTTGATGCGAGATATTTGTCTAGGCGGAATTTAAATTAATCAACGGTGCTGCAGTCTATAACGTCTCGGGGAAGCCCATTCCACAAGTTGACAACTCGATTGAAGAAGAAATTCTTAGATTCGTGCGAGTTAAAAGATTTACCAATAATTTTGCAACCGTTTCCCCGCGTGTAATTAGATTGGTCGATAGTGAAGTACTTACTACAGTTCATATTGTCGATGCCTTTGATGATTTTGAACACTTGAATTAAGTCGCCTCTTAATCTGCGCTGGGTTAAAGGAAATAGATTTAATAGAGGAATACGGGAGCATTATAGGTGAACTCAAGTCAAGTGGGCCGGGCAGGTAGTGTCGCCCGGAGTGGAGTCGGAGGGTGAGTGCGGCTACACGCTGTCACGGCGTATTGATTGATTGATAGGGGATGAAAGAGAGTGAGAGAGATAGGTGGTGAATGAGGAGGTTAATGGGAAGGGAGGGGGTGTTCTGGACTCCCTTCTCCCTCATGTTAGGAGAAAGAGAGAGTAAAAGGGAAGAGGAGAAATAGAGGGTGGGTGGGGAGAGAGGAAAAATGAGAAGAGTACTTATGTGGTTTAGATAACGTAATCCGATTTGGATGATAAGCCTAAGGGTCGAGTTCGTCAAGTGGATTATATTGTACAAAAAACAACAATAATAAAACTGATAATTAAAAAGAAGAAGATGAAGAAGACTAAGACGATGCCAAAGACGAAGAAGACAAAGACGAAGAAGACAAAGACGAAGAAGACGAAGACAAAGAAGACGAAGATGAAGACAAAGACGACAAAGACAAAGAAGAAGACAAAGAAGAAGAAGACAAAGATGAAGAATTATAATGACAATCATAATTATAACCGCAATAATACAAATAAAGCAAATAAATAAATATATATATATATATATATTAACAAATAGTCAGTTTGGATTCAGACCCAAAAGATCAACCGAAACTGCCTTGCTTCGCTTCACTGATCACATTTTGAATGCTTTCGATAAAAATAATTTCACACTTGGTACAGTATTTTCCTTGACCTGTCAAAAGCATTTGATACAGTTGACCACAATATATTATTGGATAAGTTGTATCATTACGGAGTCAGGGGAGTTGCACATGGGTGGTTCACTAGTTACTTATCAGGTCGCCAGCAATATGTTGGAGTTAATGATGAATGTTCAAATAAATTATTTATCAATTGTGGTGTGCCCCAAGGCTCAATTCTAGGCCCCCTTCTATTTTTAATCTACATTAATGACATAATCAACTTCAGTAAAATCTTAAAATATATTATATTCACTGATGATAGTACTCTTTATCTTAGTCACTCGAATATTAACACTTTAATTCATACAGTGAACACAGAATTGAATCTTGTCAGTGATATTGGATATCAGCAAATAAGCTAACCATAAGCATTAAAAAAACAAATTATAAGATTTTCCATAGGCACAAAAGAATTATATATCCCTTATCTCCACTGAAATTAAATAACTGTTCTAACCGAAGTTCACACAACAAAATTTCTGGGCGTAACAATGCAAAAACATTTAAACTGGCATGACCACATTAACGCAGTTAGAGACAAGATCGCAAAAATATGTGGGATTTTGTTTCTAACACGCGATTCTCTTGATCAAAATGCCCTTATTTTAATCTACTACTCCCTAATATATAGCAATATAATCTATTGTAACACTGTGTGGGGAGGCACCAACAAGTCAGCGCTTAGTCCAATACTTAACGTTAAAAAATGAGCTGTACGAACTATGGCGAGATTGAAAAGGCGAGACCATACTAATGAATCTTTCCTATACATGAAAATACTTAAATATTGTAATGCCCTCGAAAATATCCCGCAACCCCAATAATGTACTACCCGAGTTGACGTCAGGTATCGTGTAAAATAGTCGTTGATGGGAAGTCCAATAAACTCATCACGTGAAACACCACGAGACTATCACCTGGTTCTTACAAATCGGACTAAGGTTACTATACTTTTGTACGTCCGTGGTAGTACAGTGGGTTAGCGCGCGGGCCTGGTTGACCTATGGGTTACATGATCACTAACCAGGGTTCGAACCCCACCCAAGGCATCTCAAAACCTGTGGGTTTTTAGGAGGGTTAAACTCCCTTCAGAGGTTCGAGCCCCGCGCCAGGCCCCAGGAAAGGTTGACCCTAAGTGGGCCTGGGGAGTTGTCAGGACAGAAAAATTCCCTTCACACCCAGCATTTCAAATATTATGACATAAATAAAGTCACAAAGTGCCACGTTTGTATAAAAAAAAAAAAAAAAAAAAACAGTATTGAGAGCTTTAAATCCAGTATTGAGAGCTTTAAATCCAGTTTAAAAAAATATTTACTTTCGTTTTATTCCATAACATGAACATTTGAAATCATTGTAGAGTATACTTCCTTGCATTGTTGTACCTATATTCAATATACAAAATATGTGATTACTGCTGCTGTATGTGTTCAATGGCCATGTAGTGGTGTATCATGGCTGTGTCATGTTACAGATAATTGATATTCTTGTAAAAACAAAAATTATAAACATTGTACATTGGATATGAAGGCTCTTTAAGATGAAAATGTTCATCAAAGAACCTGGTCTAAATATATTCATAAATTGTAATTATGTAAAAACTAATCTTTGCAGACCAAGTCAAATGTTTACAGTTTCAGTTTCAGTTTCAGCTTCAGATCATAAACGTATAATCCAGGCTGGATTCCTGATAACTCTATTACTTTAATGTGTCGGCAATCCATATTTATACTGACGCAACACTCGCAAGGAGCTAATCTTATCACTTGGCAGGCTTAGTGCAGGTTTTTTGTCTTTATTATAATGCAACATTTCTTATTATTGTTATAATAATAATAATAATAATAGTTCTTAAAGCTAGCGCATGCTAAGCTAGCTAAGGATAGCTCAATAAGGCCGATTAGGCGTATTTCCATTGGGGTCCTGTACTACTATCCCATCCCTTTGCTCATGAGGGATGGTAACGACTCAGTGCTTGTGAAAAATCTTTAATGCGCCGAGCGTGGGCGCGAACCCGGGCCTTCTGGGTGGAAGTCCGAGACGCTAGTCACTACACCAAGCGAGCTGCTATTATTATTATCATTATTATTTTTCTTATTTCTTTTAGTTTGCACCCAGACCACCATTAACCTTTGCAAAAACACCCCCAAGACACCTCTTGGAAACCAATTTGTACATTTTTCGGTAGAAAAATGCCCTAGGCAAAGTTCGATTCCTCCTAAATTACAGGCTCTGTATCGTTCGCCAGGAAAATATATTCACCTACACGGAATAAAAGGTTTTAAAATTGAGAAAGAAATGGGGTAACAGGTTTTAAAATCGCAAAACTAATAGGGCAAAAGTCTTAAAATCTCAAAACTAATGGGGCTAGACAAGAGGGAAAAGGTGGTCCAGAAAAACTCACCCCACCCCCTGCCCTTCTCCCCTTAAGGTAATTTTGTTTACGACTATTACTACAAGTTTGGTTGATGTATATTGAGGTATTATTGTTTATCAAAAGTACTAAACCCCTTTGTTATAATTCACCACTTGTGAGTTCCGGGCTTTAAGGAAGTTGGTGTCGTAAACAGGAATACAATAAAAATGCAGTTCTTTGCTAGATAGAAAGTATGTTGAAGTTAATGTTATGTATTTATATATGCATTACAACCTTATTTTAGCTGGTAATTCTGGTTAATATCGATCTATAAAGCTCCAACAACGAGTGAATATGGTGACCAACTCATCCAAATTACACATTGAGTGAGTCTGTTCGAATCCTGATACCTTTCTCCTTGACCATACCTGTTGTTGTGATAATAACCGGTGCTGTGGAGGCTTGTTGTTGTTGTTGTTGTTGTTGTTGTTGTTGTTCCTCAGGCTGTCTGACCGAACAGCCCCAAGCACCTGAGCAAGGCCAAGGCTATAACCGAGCACCCCCACAGAACCCTCCTAGCTTTACCACTAAGAAAGCCCAGGTGACCGAAGCCGCTCACAGGCAAGGAGCTGAGGAGGGTGCTGAAACGCCCGGGACACCAAGACCCCACCCAAGGCCCTGTGTCCCTTAACAACTATGAAGGGAAAGTTGAGGGGCAAGGGAAAAATGTGACGCTTTGGCTCCCAGTCTGCCAACATCTAGGTTGGCAGTCGAGAGGTTAATCCATGGAAGACACGCCACCACTTGAGATCTAGAAAATATATAAGTAAAAGGAACAGTCAGAGTAAGCTATGGGTATGGCAGAGATCACTCAGCTCTCACCCATCACCACATGACTAGAACCCAATCCTCTCAGCATCAGCTAGGAAAGGCCCTAGAAAGCCGCCTTGGCGGGGGGATAGCTCCCCTATTTCACCCGCCGGCTGTGGTGGTGGGAGGGGGGGGGGGGGATACTCTTGTGGCTGTACCTGTTGCTGTGGTAGAGGGTTGTCTGTTGCCCCTGCTGTGGTGGTGGTGAAGGTGGTGAGTCCATGGCTGCTATAAGTGGCTACTGCGGCTGTGGTCATTGCTGTTAAAAGAAATAAGATAAATTACCAATATTGCCAACCATTGGAAATTGGCTTGGCATTATTTTACAAGTTTTCTTCCATATATTTGAAAGCTGAACATACTGTAGTTAACACTGTTAAAAACTATGGATATAAAAGGGGTATGTAAGCTGAGAATCTTAATTGAATATATTCTATATATAAAGTATATCTCACAAATACACGTAAGCTACTGTTTATATACTCTCAGCCGAACTCGAACCTCTGATAGTCAGGACGAATGTCCAAGCTTCAGTTGTGTGGGGAAACTTTTAAAGGTCCCTGTTATCCTGGAATATGGATCGTACGACTTGTGTATGAATTGAAATATATATATTCTCCAAGTAAGATTTCCCTTCTCATTAATATAAATAGGAAAAGATGAAGTTTCCTTCATCAGGCCGTGTCGGAAGTAATATACAGTATATATATATATATATATATATATATATATATATATATATATACCGATACATATATATATATATATATATATATCGGGCATGGAAGCATACATTTAATTTTCTTTCTCTCATGCAGTCTAATGCAAAAAATCTTTGTTTACTCACGCTTGCTGTCCGCAACAAGGAGGAAGCATTCAAACGGTACCGACTCAAGACTCATTCTTCCTATCTTTCTGCCCGGAATCAAGCAAAATCTGTTCTTCGACTTGCCAAACACTCTTTCATTAATAATAAATGCACTGAACTATCCAACTCTAGCTCTTTCCAAGATTTCTGGCATCTAGCCAAAAACCTCTCCAACCATTTTTCTTCCTCGTCTTTCCCTCCCTTTTTCCACTCTGATGGCACAACCTTCACTTCTTCCTCTGACAAAGCTGAACTCTTTGCTCAAACTTTTGCTAGAAACTCCACCTTGGATGATTCCGGTGCTATTCTTCCCTCTCTCCTACTTATGCCTAATAACCTAATCTCTTCTAAAGATATATTTTCTATCCTCTCTGGGCTTAATACTAAGAAGGCGTAAGGTCCGGACGATGTTCCTCCTGTTGTACTCAAAAACTGTGCTTCCGTGCTGACTCCCTGCCTAGGCAAACTCTTTCGTCTCTGTCTCTCCTCTAACGTCTTTCCTTCTTGCTGGAAGCTTGCTCTCATTCAACCTGTCCCAAAGAAGGGTGACCGCTCTCAACCCTCTAACTATCGTCCAATTGCTCTCATCTCTTGTATCTCTAAAGCTTTTGAAACTATTCTTGCTTCCAAATTTCTTAAGCATTTCTCTTCTCATAATCTACTCTCAGATCGCCAGTATGGCTTCCTTAACCTAACAAGTGCGCATGGAGGTAATTGGAAACGTCCCCCTGTGCTGACGTATTTGAGGTGTTTCCGTCACTAAAATATTCATTGTGCCATTAATAGCATTAATACTTATCCATATGCGCCTATTATGGGTTGATTATAAAGGTATTAACCTGAAACAACAATAAAACGAGTGAAAACAGAGTTTGGATGGTCAAAATCGGAGATATAGCCCGCGAGTTGTATAATGTATGGGTGAGGCAAGCTGCTTTCCCGCCAATTTCCCCCAAGGCCACTGAGACACAGTCGATCGATACTCTCTCTCTCTCTCTTGCACTCGCTTGCCATCAGTGATGACAACACCCTGCTTGCAACTCGCTAATGTTAGCACGAAAATATACCTCAGAATAAGGGAATAACAGGGAAAATAGGTGATAACTGAAGGAGAGGAGGAAAGTGGGGAAGGAGGGGAGGTAGAGGACTGAGATTTTGCATGGCCCAGGGGCCAAACAAAAATAAAAAAAAAAAAAAATAAAAATAAAAAAAATATTTGTTTTTCGATGTCAAAAGTTGATTTTTTTTTTCACTCACTCTTAAGAGTCTCCCCGCAGTCCGCCGGGGGAACTCTTAAGAGTCTCCCCTCAGTTCCCGGGTTAACCTACGAAGTGCGCATGGGGGGTATGAGACACCACACTCCTGTGCTGACGTATTTGAGCTGTTCCCATCACTAACATCGTTATTTTACCATAAATAGCATTAATACTTCCATATGCGCCTATTATAGGTTGATTATAAAGGTATTAACCTGTTACAACAATAAAACAAGTGGAAACAGTGTTTGGATGGTCAAAATCGGCGATACAGGCCGGGAGTTACATAATGTATGGCTGAGGCAACCTCCCTGCCCTCCACCCCTCCCCTTGTCTGGAGAGACACTGTTCCGCAATAGTCTCTCTCTCGCTCTTTCCCACGCTTGGTAACAGTGATGACAACGCCCTGCTACCAACTCGCTAATGTTAGCACGAAAATAAACCACAGAATAAGGGAATAACAGAGAAAATAGGTGATAACTGAAGGAGGGAAGGAAAGTGGGGAAGGAGGGGAGGTGGAGGAGTGATATTTGGCATGGCCCAGGGGCAAAAAAAAAAAAAAAAAAAAAAATTGGGGGTGTTTTAAATGGATTTTTTGTTTTCCTTACTCTTAAGAGTCTTCCCGCAGTCCGCCGGGGGAACTCTTAAGTCTCCCCCCGCAGTTCCCCGGTTAAAGGTCGCTCCACTGGCATATCTTACTAGCTCTTGGCCATCCTCCTTCGGGACTTCGGTGAGACCTTTTCTATTGCACTAGACATATGAAGGCCTTCGATACAGTCTGGCACAAATCTTTAATTTCTAAACTACCCTCCTTCGGTTTCTATCCCTCCATCTGTGCCTTTGTCTCTAATTTCCTTTCCGGTCGTTCCATAGCTGCGGTTGTGGACGGCCATCTCTCACTTCCTCATCCTATCAAATCCGGTGTTCCTCAGGGCACTGTCCTGTCTCCCATTCCCTTTCTAATTTTCATATATGATCTTCTCAACTGTACCTCCAGTCCCATTCATTCATACGCAGAGGACTCTACCTTACACTACTCAATTAGTTTTCCTGAATGCCCCAGCCAGCAATCCCTCAAAGACAAATGTAATGAAGCCATACTTACTTACTTGTGTTGAGTTCGCCACATTTCTAGCGGCACCGAGGAGCGCGCTGCCCCTTGTTCTGGGTAGTGCAGCAGACTGTTCAAAGGGGCAGCACGCTCCCCTGCGAAGATGGGCTCCATGCAACACTTATCTTTTGATCTAACTACTATTTCCAATTGGGGCAGAGAAAACCTTGTTACCTTTAATACCTTGTTACCTTTAATAGTAGTTTAGATGTGAGCATCCTGGGTTCGAGTCCACGGACTGCCACATGTGTTTGTAAAATTTCATTAATCGATTTTAGGAGTATTGTTGGTTGTTGGAAGGAACATAATAAATGCTTCCAAATCCCAATTTCTTCATCTTACTACCCGTTCAGAACTCCCAGAGGACTATCCCTTACATTTCAACAATACAAAAATCAATCCTTCATCTTCTCTCGATATTCTCGGCGTCTCTTTTTCTGCTGCTCTCACTTGGAAGGACCATATTACCAGTCTTGCTAAGGCAGCCTCCCAGAAGCTGGTTGTGCTCAACTGCCTCAAGGTTTTTTTTGTTTTTTTTTTTTTTTTCTATGTGATTGAGGGAGGCAAAAGGCATAACTGCCTATAGCGAGTGCCTCCCCCATAGTTGAAAGAGTGACAGGGCCAAAATCAAGGGACGTTCGAGCCAAAATGCCTGGACACACGGAGTTTGAAGCAATTTAAGTCATAGGAAGAGGGAAAGACTGATTCTGGGAGAGAGTTCCAGAGCTCAGCTGTTGAGTAGAAGAAAGTTTGAGAGTAACGTTTCACTCTTGGGTTGGAGAGTTGCACAGAGTAGGGGTGGGATTGAGTTGCAAGACGGGTACCACGTGCCCTACGTAAAGGAGGTGGTATGCACTGGGATAGCTCTGAGGAACACTGATTATTATAGTAGCGATAGAATAGCGAGAGAGATGCAACATTGCGGCGGAGAGAGAGAGATTGCAGAGAGTTGGTGAGTGGACGGGACACAGCTTCTTGCTCTGTAGGCTACAGGAGCACTGTGCATCCTTGTATTGAGTATTGTTCACATGTGTGGGAAGGTGAACTCACGCGTACTAAAAGTTGCTCAGGGCTAGGTCCTTCCTTCCCCTACTCCACCCTGGAATAGGTGGAAGGGGGGAGTAGGGTCCAATTCTACCCCCACCTTCCACCCCCAAACCATCTCCAACTCCCCCACCTTCCTTCTCTAACAGGCAGTTAGTGATTGGAGACGATTGTTCTCATGTATTGTATATTATTGTTAAACCATCTTTGCACATGCTTACAATGGCGAACATCTAATATCTATTAGGAATATATTAATACAATATACTGTATAATTGTATAAGCACATAACCGTCTATATACACAACGTGTGTTACATGAATCTTGGCTGTAGTGGTCTTGTGCTTCTTTCTCTGTACTCACCTAATTGTACTCACCTAATTGTAGTATACAGGATTTGAGCCTAAGCTCGTGTTGTCCTGTCTCTCTCTCTACATTTATCCAATTTTGCTTTAAAAGTTTGGATATTTCTTGCTCCCACCACCTCCCCATCCAACTTATTCCAACACTCAATGCTTCTATACGGGAAGCTGAACTTTCTTACATCAGACTTACATATAACTTTCCTCAACTTACAATCATGACGCCTGGTTCTTCCCTCGTCCCTCACCACAAAATCTCCCTTGTCGATCTTCTCAAAACCTTTCACACACTTAAACATCATGATCATGTCACCTCTCTCTCTCCTCTCCCTCAGCGTTGGCAGCTTTAGCCTCTCCAATCTCTCCTCATAAGGCTAGCTATCATCTTAGTGGCAACTCTCTGAACTCTTTCCAGTTTTTATTATGTTTTATAAGGTGTGGAGACCACACCACTGCTGCATACTCCAGTCTTGGTCGTATTATTGTCCCTATTATTTTTGCTAACATCTCTTCATCTAAATAATTCAGAGCTATTCTCATGTTAGTCAACACTGCATAGGTTTCACCAGTTATTTTATTTATATGCTGTTCAGGTGACAAGCTGTCTGCCACAACTACCCCTAGGTCTTTTGCTTTCACAGCTTTACTAATTATTTCATCTCCTATTTTATATCCCCAAGAAGGTCTATATTTACTTTTTCCCATCTCAAGAACCTGACACTTACTCGTGTTGAATTCCATTTTCCAAGTTTGACTCCACTCATATAACTTATCTAGGTCTCTCTGTAATTCTTCACAACTACTCCTACTTGTAATATGCTTCATTAATTTTGCATCATCAGCAAACATAGATATATATGAGCCTATTCCCATTTGAAGGTCGTTGATGAAAACCAAAAACATGATTGGGGCCAACACCGATCCTTGAGGCACTCCGCTTTTTACCCTTTTCCACGAGGAGAACTTTCCTTTTATTACTGTTTTCATTTCCCTCCCAATTAAATAGTTTTCCATCCACTTTAATAATACTCCCTCAACCCGCCCCACAGTCCCGAGCTTCCACAACAATCTCTTATGAGGCACCTTATCAAATGCCTTCTTGAAATCTAAGTAAATACAATCTACCCACCCCTCCCTCCCTTGTACAATGTCAATTACCCTATCATAGTAACTCAACAAATTTGTGGTACACGAATGTCCTTTTCTGAACCCGAACTGCTTGCTTGAAATTATTTCCCTCTCCTCCAACATACCCACCTATCTTTTTCTAATAATCTTTTCACAAAGCTTGCATATAACACTCGTTAAGGATACCGGTCGATAATTTAGCGGGTCTTCTTTATTTCCACTTTTATATATTGGAGTTATATTTGCTTGTTTCCATTCTAAGGGAAGTTCCCCCTTGTTTAATGAGTGTTGAACAATATTAAAAATAGGTCTCACTAGTTGTTCAGAACATTCTCTTAATACCCATCCAGCAATGTTATCTGGGCCCATAGATTTTCTCACGTCCAATTCTTCCAACAATGATTTAGTTCATCCTTGTTGACTTCTATCGACTCTAGTCCCTGTATCTCGTTCAATTCCACCACAGGTTCTACATAGTCATCCTCCTCCACAAACACGGATGTTAATGTATCATTCATAATTTCACACATACCCACTGTGTCTTCATATAATTGACCCTCTACCCTAAGCTTTGTTATTTTGTCCTTTTTTGTTTTGACGTTGATATAACTATAGAACAGTTTGGGTTCTTTATTACATTTATTTACTATATCTTTTTCAAAGTTTTTTTCTCCTCTCTTATAGTCTTGACATAGTTGTTTCTAGCATTCTTATACTCATTCCATTTTTCCTCAGTGTGTCTCCTTCTCACTTTATTCCATGCAGAGTCCTTTTTGTTCTGGGCAATGTGACATCACATGTTAAACCACTCTTTCTCCTTAGCCAGCTTTCTATCCTTAAATGTTGGTACATATTTATCTACCCCCTCCCTGTAAATGTCTAGTAACATGGTGTATTTTACCTGAATATTCTGTTCTTGCTCAATAAATGACCAATCTATATTTGCAAAGTATCCTCGTAATGATTCATAATCCGCCTTACTATAATTTAATCTATATTCCCTATGGTGGGGAGATTGTAGGCACCAATCAATCAGGGCTAGACCCAGGTGAGGTTATAGGCATATGATAAAGAGTCGCTGGAACTCCTGTTTCACTTGCTTGGCCTCTCTTACTGATTTTCTTTGTGCCTCATTTACACTGAGAGCAATCCAGCTAGCTCTCACAAACACCTCCTCCTCCTATCCACTTCACTACACTAAACATGCACACCACACTTCATTCTTCCACACCAAAATTAAAAAAAAAAAAAATTATGAATTGTAGCCCAGCCTCGGAGTCCCCAGGGGGGGGGGGACCATAAATGCCCCCTCACCCGACCGACCATCCCCTGACGACCCCACACAATTACCTGGACCTCGGCCTGTTACTCTTTCTATTAATTTCTGCAACATTCGCGGACTTTCCTCTAACTTTCACTCTGTTGAGCACCATCTCTCCTCCTACAAACCTGATCTTCTCTTCCTCACCGAAACTCAGGTGTCTGTAGCAACATCCAGCAACCCCTTCTCTGTATCCTCCTACTTTCTCTATCCTAGTTTCAAAGCCAAAGGCGGATGTTGTGCATATGTGCACAACAAACTCACTTGCTCTCGTGTTCCCGATTTCGACTCCTCTGAATTCTCAACTTTATGGCTCAAACTTTCCTGTCATTCTCTTACTAAATATTTCTGTGCTGTCTATCTTTCCCCTAACTCTACCAACTTTCCCAAATTCTTTGACTATCTAAACTCTACAGTGGAACACATTCTATCCATTTCTCCTTTCTCAGAAATCTCCATCTTAGGAGATTTCAACGTTCACCACCGCCATTGGCTCTCCTCTCACACTACTGATCCACCTGGTGAACAAGCCTACGTCTTTTCTATCCTAAATGACCTAGAGCAGTTAGTTCAGCAACCCACCCGTATCCCGGATATCATCGGAGATCGGCCCAACATTCTTGACCTGTTTCTAACTTCTAACCCTTCTTCTTATACTGTCGATCTTTTCTCTCCTTTGGGCTCCTCCGACCATAAACTTATCTCTGTCACCTGTCCTATCTCTCCAGTACAGCCACCCGATCCTCCTAGCCGGCGGCGCTTGTGGCACTTTGGCGCTGCCGACTGGGAGGCTCTTCGGCAGTACTTCTTTGATTTCCCATGGAATGATTTCTGCTTCCATGGCCGAGGACCCTCGGAGAGTGCTGAACGCATTACCGAGGTAATCCTATCGGGCATGGAAGCATACATTCCATTCTCTTTCTCTCAGACTAATGCTAAAAAATCTTGGTTTACTCACGCCTGTTCTACTGCTGTCCGCAATAAGGAGGAAGCATTCAAACGGTACCGACGCCTTAAAACTCAAGACTCTCATTCTTCATATGTTTCTGCCCGGAATCAAGCCAAATCTGTTCTTCGACTTGCCAAACACTCTTTCATCAATAATAAATGCACTGAACTATCCAACTCTAGCTCTTCCCAAGCTTTCTGGCATCTAGCCAAAAACCTCTCCAACAATTTCTCTTCCTCGTCTTTCCCTCCCCTTTCCCACTCTGATGGCACAACCATCACTTCTTCCTCTGACAAAGCTAAACTCTTCGCTCAAACTTTTGCTAGAAACTCCACCTTGGATGATTCCGGTGCTATTCCTCCCTCTCCGCCCTCCTCTCTCTTACTTATGCCTAATATCCTAATCTCTTCTAAAGATGTACTTTCTACCCTCTCTGGGCTTAACACTAATAAGGCGTACGGTCCGGACGGTGTTCCTCCTGTTGTTCTCAAAAACTGTGCTTCCGTGCCGACTCCCTGCCTAGGCAAACTCTTTCGTCTCTGTCTATCCTCTAACGTCTTCCCTTCATGCTGGAAGTTTGCTCACATTCAACCTGTCCCAAAGAAGGGTGACCGCTCTCAACCCTCCAACTATCGTCCAATTGCTCTTATCTCTTGTCTTTCTAAAGTTTTTGAAACTATTCTTGCTTCCAAATTTCTTAAGCATTTCTCTTCTCATAATCTGCTCTCAGATCGCCAGTATGGCTTCCTTAAGGGTCGCTCTACTGGTGATCTTCTTTCATATCTTACTAACTCTTGGTCATCCTCCTTTCGGGACTTCGGTGAGACTTTTTCTATTGCACTAGACATATCGAAAGCCTTCGATAGAGTCTGGCATAAATCTTTAATTTCTAAACTACCCTCCTTCGGTTTCTATCCCTCCATCTGTGCCTTTGTCTCTAATTTCCTTTCCGGCCGTTCCATAGCCGCGGTTGTGGACGGCCATTGTTCACTTCCTCACCCTATAAACTCCGGTGTTCCTCAGGGCTCTGTCCTATCTCCTATTCTCTTTCTAATTTTTATAAATGATCTCCTTAACTGTACCTTAATTCCATCCATTCATACGCAGACGACTCAACCTTGCACTACTCCATTAGTTTTTCAGAACGCCCCAGCCAGCAATCCCTCAACGACAAACGTAATGAAGCCATAGAACTCTTAAATTCTGATCTAAATACTATTTCCAATTGGGGCAGAGAAAACCTTGTTAACTTTAATGCTTCCAAAACCCAATTTCTCCATCTATCTACCCGTCAGGATCTCCCAGCGGACTATCCCTTATTCTTCAACAATACAAAAATCAACCCTTCATCTTCTCAATATTCTTGGTGTCTCTTTTTCTTCTGCTCTCATTTGGAAGGACCATATTACCAGTCTTGCTAAGGCAGCCTCCCAGAAGCTGGGTGTGCTCAACCACCTTAGGGGGTTCTTTTCCCCTGCACAGCTTCTTGCTCTGTACAGGGGCATAGTGCGCCTTTGTATTGAGTATTGTTCACATGTGTGGGGAGGTTCCTCTCACACCACTCTCCTAGACAAAGTTGAAAGGAAGGCCTTTCGTATCATTAACTCCCGTCCACTCACCAACTCTCTGCAATCTCTCTCTCTCCGCCGCAATGTTGCATCTCTCTCGCTATTCTATCGCTACTATAATAATCAGTGTTCCTCAGAGCTATCCCAGTGCATACCACCTCCTTTACGTAGGGCACGTGGTACCCGTCTTGCAACTCAATCCCACCCCTACTCTGTGCAACTCTCCAACCCAAGAGTGAAACGTTACTCTCAAACTTTCTTCTACTCAACAGCTGAGCTCTGGAACTCTCTCCCAGAATCAGTCTTTCCCTCTTCCTATGACTTAAATTGCTTCAAACTCCGTGTGTCCAGGCATTTTGGCTCGAACGTCCCTTGATTTTGGCCCTGTCACTCTTTCAACTATGGGGGAGGCACTCGCTATAGGCAGTTATGCCTTTTGCCTCCCTCAATCACATAGAAAGAAAAAAAAAAAAATTTACCTTTGTAAATTGCCAAACTAACTGCATCCAGCTACCGTATGCAGCCATTTTGATACCAAGTCTTGGTTACGCTACCCTGCCAGTTACCAACGACATTTTCATTCTCACTCCTTAGATTTTTTCTTTTCTATCTATCGATAACTTTAACCCTTAATTAGCGGCTCATAAGTCGAGTTAAATAAAGCTGGACTATGTGGCGGCGCTCGACATAGGTCGAGTGGCAATTTCAGCACGTAATGTTGCTGAGAGAGAGAGACAAGTGGTGGCAGGAGACTAGCGAGCGTATGACTGCTCCAGACCACCGCGGCGAACCTACTGACACGAATCTCAGCTCCCTCCTCCCTCTCTCACTCGCTACATACTGAATTATATGGGGAAAGTACCGAATTACATGCTTTTTGCACTCGCGTTGCACAGTTATTGCAAGAAAACTAGCCATCATAAAAGGATCGTTATGGTGTCATTCGAAAGCTCTGTTTATGCCCTTTCAGGGATAGGTACTTGTTTTACGTTCTGGGTCTTATTTAGGCATGAAATGATCACGTAAACAGCCCTATTTTGGCTAAAAACACCCCGCTGGGCGGTACATATAAATAAACCGCATAGGCCGCTCGTAAGGTGTTAAAGGTGTAATATCTCCATCATATCAAAGACTCACCCTAAGGGTCATAGAGTAAATTAGTCTTATTTTTGTCTCCCGAATTTGCCATTAAATTTATGAAAAAGGTTACTGAATCACCCTATATATATATATATATTATATATACTGTATATATATATTTTTTTTTTTCTATGTGATTGAGGGAGGCATATCACAGCCCAGGGGCTTGCACCCTCGGGCCAATACGCCCACTGTCCACAGCCTTCCTTGTAGTGCCACCCCATCAGGCGATCTCGCCAGCACCTAGAAGGAAAAATAGGGCAGGAAAAGAGACAGACAGAAATGGCTAAGGTTGGGTACTAGGTAGATATCAAACCTCAATCTAAATAGGACCAGCCCTCACCCGGGGATCGAACGTAGAACCCCTTGGTTGTGAGCTGAACGTGCTACCAACTAGCCTAGACCACAGGCCACCCTGAAATGTAGAAACAAAAATATAATTAAGCAAGGATACACACATCTCATTAAGTATTATCAATATATAGGATATCCCAGGTGCATTCTGAAAGCTTGGGCTGTAAATAATGAGCAATAGGACTACGGTAACACTGAAAAATACTTCAAGTCTAGCCTACTGTACCGGTACTTAAAATTACGGTCTATCTAGCAAAATTGCCCGACGCTGTGATCCCCGAAGGGGTGGCCACGAACGAACCACCTCCATGCGCCTGTCACCAGTCAGTCGACGCCCCTCCCCCCAACCAGCACCGCCTTCGTTCATATACTTACTCACTCCATCCTTCCACCTCTCCTTCGGTCTACATCTCCCTCTCTGTCCCTCCACCTCGCTCTCGTACACCCTCTTAGTCATTCTCTCGCTTTCCATACGTTCCATATGGCCGAACCATCTCAAGTTGTTCCTTTTCACACTTTCCAGCACATCTACCTCCACACCACACCTCCTTCTTACTTCTTCATTAGTCTGTCTATCGGAGACAGAGGGTGTTAGTGAATGGAATAGGCTCGGGGTGGAGGGAAATTACAAGTGGGGTACCTCAGGGATCTGTGTTGGGACCACTACTGTTCGTTATATTTATCAACGACTTACCTGAAGTTATAACTAATGGAAGTGAGATATACCTGTATGTGGATGACACTAAGCTGTATAGAAGAGTGAAGAGTAAGGAAGATGTGGGTTTGCTTCAAGGAGATGTGGAGGGCATGAAGGGATGCTCTGAACATTGGTTAACCCGTATAGCCCCAGCGACGCGTCTGACGCGTCGGCGATGTATGTAACGCACAGCCCCAGAGACGCGCCTGGCGTGTCCACCCTAATTGCGCCGACCGTAACCTCAGGAGGAGCCACTCAAGAGGGCTCAGATTTGTATGGGATCTATGAACGTTACCCACGCAACCGTGCCGATGGTTGAAAAACTCTCAAAGTCTACGTGCGTGCGCGCGAGCGTGCAATAACCTGTTTTTTTGGGATAATTGCCTTCAATTTTTTACTCTTGTAAAATCCGTTTTCGGGGGCTCTGTAGGACCATTTTTTAAGCTTTTTGAGCGGTTTTTCGTGGTTTTTCCTTCATTCCTAACCCATTCGCTATTGTTTCTGGAATAAAACAATTTTTTGAAAACCGGCCGGGTTCTGGTGCGCAAACATTACAAAACTAGCCGGGGCTCCACGGGTTAATGCCTTTTCATCCAAAAAAATGCAAGTACATGCGGATTGGGAAAAGCAAGATAGACAAGGTAGGATACAGTATGTATGAAGCGATGGAGGAAGTGAATGCAGAAAAGGATATAGGAGTAGTGATAAACAATAAGTTAAATTTCTCAGAACATTTAGCGGAAAAGATAAACAAAGCCAATAGAATTGTAGGGCTGATCTAAGGACATTTGTGTCACTTGACGAAGAAATCTTCAGGATTCTCTATACAGCGCTGGTTAGGCCGCACCTGGAATATGCGAACCAGGTGTGGGCTCCATATATGGTAAAGGATATAGAAGCAGTGGAGAAAGTGCAGAGGAGAGCTAGCAAGCTAGTACCAACGTTGAAGAAGGCGGGCTATGAGCAGAGGTTCAGGGACACTGGGACTTCCGACACTGGCATATAGGAGAAAGAGAGGGGATATGAAAAGACTTTTAAGATAGTGTCAGGAAAGTATGATGAGGATGTGTGTGAAGGTATCTCCTTGATGCGGGAGGGAACAAGAACGAGAGGACACTCTAAGAAAATTTACAAAGAAAGAAATAGGCTTGAAAAGGCAAAGAACTCATTTTATGATAGAGTGGAACGCACTGCCCCAGTATGTAGTCGGTTCCGAATCAATAAGGAAGTTTGAAAGTAATCTTGATAAAGCATGGGGAAGACAAGATTTGAAGTTTGATTATAAAGCAAAAATACAGAATAGTAAAAATGTTGCGTCTGCTGCTGCCGCCGCCGCCAACACCGTGAATGACCGCAGTAGTGCAAGTACTGGCACTGAGCTGGATACACAGGCCTAGTTAGCCTTTTTCCAGAGGATCTACTGTAAAAAACTAAGAAAACTGTAAGAAACTATTCCTCCATGTAACTCAGCACGCACAGAAGTAATTCATTTCCACTGCTCTCACTCTTGGTTGAGAGACTCAGACCAAGAGTGAGAGCAGTGTCGGGATTACCACACTGTCATGAGAGGATTTCTTCACTTCCATACTGACCACCATATTTCTTGTTACTGCTTTCAGCGTTCCTACAACCCTCTTCCCCTGTTGTAACCTCTCCCGCACTTCTTCATCCATAGTCCCATCTTTACTCAACACACTGCCCAGATACTTAAAAGAGCTGACGATCTCCATAGCCTGACCGTTCAGCTTCACCTCACACTCTGTGACTTCACCCCTTTCGAAGACCATAACCTTGCTCTTCCCCGCATTTACCTTCAAATTCCGTTTTTCGCACACTGTTCCAAACTCATTTACCAGACCCTGCAACTCCCATTCATTATCACTCATCAGAACTGTATCATCCGCAAACAGCAGTATAGGTAGCTTCCACTCATTTCCCTCCCTTTTCAGTGATACACCAACATCCACTGCTCTTGATAGTATTTCTTTCATGACTCCATCCATTTATACAGTAAACAACCACGGGGACATCACACACCCCTGTTTCAAACCAATATTCAGTTAAAAAAACTCGCTCTGCTCACTCGCCACACGTACTGCTGCCTTTTCCCCTCAAGGGGAGGTGTGGTGGAGTGGTCTTGCCACTGGCCTGGTAATCCAAAGGTCCCGGGTTCAAATCCCGATGTATCAATGGGAAGATATTATTGGGATGGAATTTGTGCTGTACCTGGTATCAGTGCATTACCACAAGCCCACCGAAACGTCAATAAAATACCCTCATTGTTCCCTGATTAAATAGCACTGTATGAATATTCCATATTCAAAATATGCTATAGGGGTGCAATGCCTGGTGAGTTATCTGCTCAACAGGTGGCGTTGTGTGTGTGTAAGTGTGAGAGTCCGAGTGTAGGGGTGAGACAGTGAAGCACGGGAACGAGGTGGCTTCAGAGATGGGGTCGTTTTCGGGCCATGAGTGAGCACCGTGCCTCATGTGAAGGCAAGATGGCAGGTGCTCGTTGTACTCTACGTGCTTCACATGTCTCACTCCCTAGACTGGAACAAGACCTCACGGGCTTCACTGTTCATTGTAAAAGCGGTGAATGTTAAGGCTCTCAGCCTATGCCCGAGAGGAAGTAAGTTGGAATATAGAAAAAAAAAAAAAAAAAAAAAAAAAAACATGAAGCCCTCCGAATCATAAGGGGACCAACCACCATTTCTTACTTCTGAGAAAATCAAGGTCAAAGTTTGGCAGTTCAAAATATGAGTAACTCTTTAACCCGGTAAGGTGCCCTCTTCATATTTTTACTGAAGGTAGCCGAAACACTACTCTTTCATCCCAGCATGTAAAAATAGGGAGTTCCACGTCTATATTTTTAGTAAAACACCCAAACCAAAATTATCCCCTTTTTTGAATGGCCAAAATGGCCAAAATCTAACATTACCAGCACTTTGACCACAAGTTTTTTCTTTTAAAGATAATAATGCACTGATATTGAGTAGTGTACGTAATTGTCCATCATTCCCTACCCACAAGCCTCCAATTTCCATACTCCAGGTAAGGCAGGTAAGTAGTTAATAATTAACAGGTAAGTACAAGGGTATGGGTAAGTGAACGTATTTTTACGTACGGGAGAGTGAGAGTATGGAGGGATTAACTGAGTGTCGTTTGGACCCCTTGTGTCAGGTTATATTTTTCCCAGGATATTGGTGAGTGTTCCCGAAAGGCGAAAAAGTTACCTTAACGTCCAGGACTCTCACTCATACAGTTTTCGTCTTAAGGGTACCAAACGACTACCAGTGTGTAGGGGAGAAGTTGGGCTATGGCACCACGTGCTTGGCTTGGAAATTCAAAAAATGTCGTTTGGTCCCCTTATGATTCGGAGGGCTTCACATGCTCTTCACTGCTTTCAGCAACTTGCCATCTACTCCGTATATTCTAAGTACTTTCCACAAACCTTCTCTATCCACTCTGTCATAGGCCTTCTCAAAGTCCATAAAGGCAACATACACCTTTTGTTTCTTCTCCAGACATGTTTCCACAACACAATTCAGGATAAAAATCTGATCTACACATCCTCTTCCCTTCCTAAAACCTCCCTGCTCGTCGCCTATCCATTTCTCCGTTCTCACTCTCACTCTCACTCTCTCAATCACTACCCTACTGTATACCTTCCCTACTACGCTTAGAAGACATATTCCTCTGTGGTTACCACACACTCCTCTTTCCCCTTTGCCCTTATATAGGGGGACTATTATGCCAGTCTTCCAGTCATCGGGTGCATTCCCCTTCTCCCATGCTAGTTTGCACATTTTCCATACCCATTCGATCACTATCTCACCACCATACCTCAACATTTCCCCACACACTCCATCTGTTCCTGGTGCTTTCCCCACTTCACTCTTATTACGGTTATTTCCAATAAAACAATCTTGGCGCTATTTCTGAATATTGTCAGCCAAAATACTTTCAGAATACACTTGTAGGTTGTATCAATATATTACATAGGAAGGTTTTGTAAGAATGACCTAGGTGGGCAGTTTTATGTTATTTTTCCTTCATTACTAACCCATGCCATGTCTTTTCAGGAAAAACAAGAATTGACAAGTGACTGGTCCTGAAGTGTACGTTTTATTAAATTCACTTGGGGTCCAGGGGGTTAATAAAGCACCCTAACCCCCTGGTGCTTATTTGAAATATGGATACTATGCTTTCATCATTAGCGAACAATTTGTTTTCCCTTTCTTTTAAAATGTAAAACTTGCAAACTAAACAAACCAGAACTTGGACAAAGACAATATAAAGATAAACATAACTTATCAAAATGGCTATGTGGAAACAAAGCTTACTAAAATTAAAGAACACAATCCACCACATACTGTAGGGTGTAGCATACATTACTACATGAGCAAGTTAATCTGCTTTTTAGAGGGAAAAGATATATTAAAAATTATGAAACATATTTTACCCGTTGTTTATGGGATTAAGGTCTCTTTCCACAAGGATGGGATATATTCTCAACAAATGAAAAGTAACTGGGGATAGGAGGAGCTCCGAGAACGGCAAAAATAAATAATAATAATAATAATAATAATAATAATAATAATAATAATAATAATAAAAGCGCCAGTTCTTCCAAAACACAGGAATTCACTAGCGCTTGAGACCCCAATTTAAAAGGACCTCGATGCTAAGTTAACACATATAAAAAAGAACCACCAATTTACACCCTGTAACTGTTAGTCATGACACCTCTCTGAAGATAACTTTTCAAGAAAAGAACAGTTTTCAGCTCCCTCTAGAAGGACTCAATGGAAGCTAATTGCCTCATGGAAAGTGGTAGTTCAATATATAATCTAGGAACCATGAAGAACATACGATCAGAGAATGATGATTGGTGTATGATGCAGGTTCATCAAGACGCAAAGGATCATTATAATTTCGCAATGCTGAATTCTACATAAATTTGTGTATCATCTGCATAGAAATAATAAGAAACACGATGTGCATCGAGCAGATATGACTGTAAAACGGGTAGAAATCAATCGCTTCATTCAGGGAATCAGGGTCTGGGGTACGATATAGACCTACACTACTGTAGACAGAGAATACTGTAGTTTCATCTTAATTACTTACCGGTATCCGATTAAAAAGAAAAAGAAAAAACGCATTGTTGGGATTCAGTCTAATCTGAGTCTTACACTTGGACGTGATTAAGTGAATTAAATCGCTCATCCCACATCTATAAATTTTTCGAGCGAATCCTGCGAGGCAAAATCTCAACATACAGTATATGATAATAAATGACCTACACAACACCGGTCAATATGGTTCCAGAGAAGGAAGATCATGTCTCTCACAACTATTGGAACATTATGAGAAAAAAAAAACATGAATGTCATATACACTAATTTTGCAAAGGCTATTGATGTGTGACCATGGTATAATCTCCCACAAACTTAAAGCCAAAGGGATAACAGGTAAATTTGTAAGGTGGATATACAACTTCTTTGAAAACCGAAGCAATTAAGTAGCAGTTAACCAAGCCAAATCTGAGACTTTGGATGTCAAAAGCTCAGTGTCCCAAGGAACAGTGCTAGCACCCCTCTTCTTCCTCATTCTAATTAATGACATAGATGCTAACAGAAGACTACTTAATCTTTCAACTAAGCAATGCCACATCCTCAATACACAGTACTGTGTCATCCTTTGCAGATGACACAAACTATGTACTGTATGATGATAACACAGTAAGACATGGGTCGGCTGCAGGATGACATAAATGTACAGTAGTGTTCCAGTGGACCAAGGAAAACTAATGCAGTTCATGAAGAAAAGTTCCAATTGATATGATACGGACGAGGATAATGTTATGAAAGGGAACACAAATTACATAATGGAATCCAACCACATTATAGAGCATAAAGGTAGTGTAAAGGACCTTGGGGTGGTAAAGTCTGAAAACATGGGTTTCAAAGAACATAACGGTCAAAGTTGCAGGGGACAAACGGAAAATAGTTTGGATTCTACTGTACATACATTTAGAACACCCAGTGAATTGTCGATGATACATACATACAGTGTACAACTATATTGTCTATGATACATACATACAGTGTACAACTATATTGTCTATGATACATACATACAGTGTACAACTATATTGTCTATGATACATACATACAGTGTACAACTATATTGTCTATGATACATACATACAGTGTACAACTATATTTCAGCTGGTAAATCTGTTAACTATTGATATCTACAGTTCCAACTTAGCCAACTACCATATAGGCCTAGTCCAAAACTCACAAGCGGTTAATTGATGCCCCGAAGTACCAGTATACAGTATAAAGTTCCGGATGTCAGTTGTCGTACCAAGCACCAATCACCTGAAATATAAGCCAATAGCATTAACATCAGGTGGATGGAACTTATCAGCCTTGGTTGGCAACCTATCTGATGGAGTAGACCTTATACAAATCCTTACTGCTCACCTAAGGTTGAAATCACACGTATCACTTTACACACCTATCACTCATCAGCCTAAATAAACACAAATAATTATAACTATAAAGTGGTGATGGGCTGGTCTATCAGAGTGAGAACTGAGCGATCTCTGCCATACCCATAGCTTACTCTGACTGTTCCTTTTACTTCTATATTTTCTAGATCTCAAGTGACGGCGTCTCTTCCGTGGATTGACCTCCCAATCTACCAAGATTGGAAGCCAAAGCGTCACATTTTTCCTTTGCCCCTCAACTTTCTCTTCATAATTGCTGAGGGGCACAGGGCCCTGGGTGGGGCTTTGGTTTCCCGGCCGTTTCTGCACCCTCCTCAGCTCCCCGCCATGGAGTGGCTTCGGTCAACCAGCTTTAGTGTGGTCGGCAGGGAGGGTTCTGTAGGGGCGCTCGGTTATGGCCTTGGCCTTGTGCTCGGGGCCTTGGGGCTGTTCGGCCAGGCAGCTGTGGGGAACAGCAACAACAACAACAACACTAGGAATAAATTATCTAAATAAACCCTTAACCTAACCTGAGGGCATTTATGTCTTGTTATAGATATTGACGTATATTAAGGCTGATGATGGTGATCGGTATGTGTCCGAACCTGTGAAGTTGTTCCGCCCGATAAAACACAACATTTAGCAAAGTATCTGTCCGTACTTTCTGAAGTTTGAAAAAAAATAATAAAACAAATACTGGTCACCAGTATCAAACTAAACTAGCTAATAACAAATAAAATGCCTAGCAAAAACATAATTTTTTATATTAATCACACCAACAGCCATTGCGAAAAACAAAAATAAGGGAAGGATGTAGTATCCGGGCATACGGTTGTCCATGTTTACATAGGTTGTGATGCGGGGTGCACAACCACGAAAGTGGTTTAAAAGTAGGGGAGAGCTATTCCCCCCGCCAAAGGCGGCTTTCTAGGGCCTTTCCTAGCTGATGCTGAGAGGATTGGGTTTCTAGTAACATGGTGATGTTGGTCGTGGTCTATCAGAGTGAGAACTGAGCGATCTCTGCCATAACCATAGCTTACACTGACTGTTCCTTTGACTTATATATTTCGGAGATCTAGCAGTGACGGACGTCTCTTCGTTGGACTGACCTTCCCAATCTACCAAGATTGGAAGCCAAAGCGTCAATATTTTTCCTTTGCCCCTCAAATTTCTCTTCATAATTGCTGAGGAGCACAGGGTCATTAACCCTGGGTGGGGGGCTTTGGTTTCCCGGGCGTTTCCGCACCCTCCTCAGCTCCCCGACATGGAGTGGCTTAGGTCACCAAGGCTTGATTGTGGTCGGCAGGGAGGGCTTCTTTGGGCGCGCTCGATTATGACCGTGGCCATGCTCGGGGCCTTGGGGCTGTTCGGCCAGGCAGATTGGGGAAAAAACACAACATAGGTTGTGCGCTAGCGATTACGTTACAGTCTACTTTCAATGCCGTATTTTCTGAAATTTGCCCCCTGCTGGCACATATATACTAAGGATGGATAGGCCCAAACTTCGGCCCATCTATTATTACCAAACCCCGGCCCGTCTTGCATTACCAACTCAGTACCAACTCGGCGCGTCTTTCATTACCAACTCGGCCCATATATTTGAAAATCTTTGATCAGTGTTTGGAACAATGGATTCAAACTTTCAATGGTTTGAGAAAATTTTGATGTCAATATAAGTAGGCCCCACAAAGTAAAAGAAAAGGCTTTGTAAAAATTTGAAGAGGTCCGGGGAAAGCCTTTTTACTAGTCTCTTTTGTTTTGTTAGGTTAGCTTTGGTTAGGTTAAAGGGTCTGTAAAGGGGTCATCTTAAATGTTTACCAAAGGATTCAAAGAAACTTAGGGATTGGCTACAATTATTATTATTAATTTGCAAAACGAGTAGTAACATGGGAAAACTTTAATCAGTGATTCGCACAATGATTACTTTCGTGGTTTGAGTCCATATAAGTAGGCCCACCAATGATTAAGAAAGGATTCAAGTTCGCCTTTTAGACGACGGAAAAACGTGACTAAGGAAAACAGTAGAGACAACAATGGGTAAACACTTAGCCTACGATTGGTAGAGTAGAAGATATACCATAAGGAAGGGTATTAGGTTAGGCCATGTGGTCCGAGTTGGTATTTGATGGGCCGAGAGTGGTAATGGTGCGGTTGGCACACGGGGCCGAGTTGGACTGTTATTTATAATGATGACAATAAGTCATTTGAGGGGGGGGGGGGGGCGGGGGGTCTGTAAGGGATCCCTTACACCTATTATTGTAGGAATATATGAGTTGTGTTACCGGGAAGCTTTCGTTGTGTCAACACGTAAGTTGATGTCAAACAGCGGGGGTGTGGGGGCCGGCAGCCCTCACCAATAATACTAGGATAGGTTAGGTAAGGTTGTTAGGTTAGGTTAATATCCCTTTCAAAGGGGTATAGCCTAGTAAACAATAGGATATAC